>WYDF02021804.1:0-13163 GCA_009867245.2 Adranes taylori | reverse complement strand
TAATCACTTGGCTTACAGTAGCGTTAGTTCTCTCAGGCAACGCTACGCAGCCATAGTACTTACCTTTTATACTACGACCGCATGTTGTTAGTATAGCTGGTCGTATCCACTGACATACAGTAGCGTTAGTTCTTCCAGGCAACGCTACGCCGTCTTTAGTGTATACAACTAGTAAAGCTGGTGACATTCGGTTGGCGTACAGTAGCGTTACTTCTCAGGCAACGCTACGCAGCTGTAGTACCTGTCATATTTCACTGACCGAACTAAGAATGTATGTTATTGATGTAACTCGTAGTGTTCACTACCGCTTATGAGACACTTGTTCTACGTGTCCGATTTGCGTAAAATTGATGTCCCTGGGTCTTACACTTGTTCCCCAAGTTTAATTTTTTCACCTTTCATAGGAACCGAGATATTTAATGCAGTACAATAGCCGCTCTCAAGTAAATGGATCACAAATTTTACAAACAAAAAACACCATGTATATATATTAAATTGTAATTTTATAAGATAATGTTTCAAACAAAATTGAACGAGCATTTAGTAACCTATATAATAAAGTTTATTCAAGTGTCCTATCTTTTATATTTCCTTAAATATATCAAAAAGTTTGTACAATTTTAAATCTGGCAACGTCGCGTTCTATACCACTTGCAGGGATTGCACTATTTTCATTCAACATATAATACAATATACTATGTGCGAGTGAAATTTCAGTTTTCTAATTTTAAAACTAAATTTCTCAATAAAATAATCATTTTGAACCCCTCCCAAAATTATAATATGCACCCGCCACTGATAACAACATTTATTCAATTGCAAAAGCAGTTTATATGTCTCATACAACGAAAAAGAATTTTTCCTGTAACTTTGCACATACAAGCTAGATATTATTTAGGCTTTACATGTATGTAATATGACTGTTGAATGTCGGTTGGCAGGAGTCAAGATGCGAAATTTTATGTTATTAAGGGTCATATCTTTGAAACGATAAGAGTTAGATCCATCATGTGTGGTATCATTTTAAATAGAATTACAAGGGCTATAAAAACAGATAAAACTATACAGGGTGTTACTAAAAAGTGTTTTGAAAAAAAAATTATTGCTCAAAGTCAATTCACTATATTCAATTGGTCGTAGTGGTACAATTGAGGTCCCTTAGACTTACATCCGATGCTATGACATACGAGTATCTTTCGATTCAAGAAATAAAAAAAATATTGCAAAACTTCTTGAGAAAATAGACTGTAAAACTTTCAAAAAAATAACCCCGCATATATGTTAAATTATGATTAGAGAAAGAAAATGTTTCAAATAAAATCGAAGGGGCTTTAAGTAGTCTATAAAATAAAGTTCACTGGATTGTCAGCCTCCTACATTCAGCCAGCACAATTTCAGGCTCCTACATTGAAAACTGATTTTTCTGTGAAACAAATGGCGCATTTCCCACATATTGGATTTATAAATAAAATGAAAAAAATGTTTTTGCGGAACAATAGTGTGCACCTGTATACCAAATTTCAGCCAAATCGGTCTAATAGGTTAGAAGTAATTCTTGAACATAGATCCATACGTACATCCAGACACCGAAAAATCGACCCTTATGTTAATTTTTTGAACAAGAAAACTTTTTTTAGAAAAAATTTTATATGAAAAATGGTTCCTTATGACGTACTAAGGTGAGATAGAAACATGAATCCTAAATCTCTCATATACCTTTACGTATTACATACGTATATGATGTATGAAAGATAAAAAAGAGCCAAAATATTATAACGTAATAAAAATAATGGTGTTGTAACAATGGTGTTTTAATATCACCAAGTTACAAAGAACCGTCTCTTAGACGTAAACTACAAAGGCACTTCAGCTATGTTATGCTTGGGATCTCAATGTGCGCACGTAATATCATTATATTGTACTAGGAACATACATACGTTTTATACAGAATTAATACTCTATATAAGGTTAAATTTACTATATTACGTCTTCTGCTCCTTTTGCATTTATAAATTTCGGGGTGAAATTTTTCGGGACGGTGTCGAGTGTAACCTGGAAAACGTTTTTAAGTTATATTCATTCTCTTATATAGTATACCAATACATACAACTATTTATATAATGTTTATTTTATTGCATAAAAGTCAAGTATAGTTTAATGTTTTTGAGGAGTTCATTCTAGTAAAGTTTTGCCAAGTTCTAAAATACTTTGATCAATGTAAATTGAACTGTGATTGAATTTGGCCTTCTATTAAATATTGATTAGTAGTTTTGACTTTCAGGGTCGCAGACACATGGAACGTAAATTAAAAGTCTTCAGTTTTATTCGTTCTACTGTAGATACTTTGAATACTCATAAATCATGATGGCTAAATGCTAGGAAATGTTTTAGTTACTTAAGCATTGATGTCTAACAATCGAATTTGTTGTATAAATTAAAATCCTTTTAACTTATTAACAGTCATATAAAGCTGACATTATTATTAGTAGGTAAATTAAACGTTTCAATGGGGAACAATTAATTTGTTGTAGTCATCTAGCGTAATAGTAAATAATCTTCTATGGATTAGTATCACGAGTTGCTATCGCATATCTTTCGTATATCTATCTTTAGAGCTTCGATAAACTGCATTAATTTCAGGTTTCTTTCGTGGCGGTTTTAGCGCGTATCCAAAAGGGGGTTAAGTCGTGATTTGTTTCGCGACCAAGTCGTAAGAATGGGAAATTCAGTACAGGCTACAATACCTTTTTAGGTAATGACTTAGCAATAGTTTACGGGGAAGAAAATAGTAGGGGAGCTATACCAACTGTACGAGCAGCTCTTCGCAAGTAGCTTGCAATCGATGAACTTAAAAATAATCTAAAAGTATAACATAGTGGACGTGATGTCTGCTACTCAAATGTAAGTTTTTATTATAATATTATTTATTGACTAGTTTCAAAACCTTTAACAGATTAATTTCTTTAAAGGTATTAATTTTTGTCTTTAAAGGTAAAAATTATAAAGTAAGTAAGCTCCCTATCTCTTGGAATTCTATTTAGTTGAAAATTTGTGTTAAAATTTATTCTAATTATTCTTTCCATGAATATATTGAATATAGCAAATATTGAGTATTATTATTATTGTATGTTTTGTTCTGACCCGATTTGAAACGCTAAAATTTCAATTATATTAACTAAAATAAATTTATAAATAATATTTCCAATCTTTTTTGATTGTTGGTTGGGTTAAATTAGTAAAGTGGAATTTATTTATGTCGTAAGTACATTATTAAATCGTTTACTCATTTTGTACATTTTTTTTCGATATTTATATTTCACACAGTTGATAAACATATAAAAAATCAAAATAATTATTCAAAAGTTTGCTAGTGAAAGATTTAATATAAAATCTATAATGCTCCTAAAATCAAATCAATTCCACTAACAACAAATTTCTTCGAAATGAATTTGTCGTTAAGGGAGAAGCCAGATACCGATTTATGCATGTATATTACGCGATCCAACTTAAGATTAAATTCTAAAGTTTTCCGTATGAACTGCGCTGCGTTCGTTCGAAATTAAACCTTTTTAAACATTTGAAATGCAAATCTATTCTTAGACCACAATGTTAACCGAATTTAAAGTAAAACGTGACTTTTATTTCAAATCTGGATAAAAATCTAAGAAACGAATTAGATTTTGGTAAGAATTAATGAAGAGAATAAATTACACTATTTCAAATGATTCATTCAGTTAAGCTTTTGTATTTGCTTTCTGTCTTACTGATTTAATTTGTTACGGATATTTAATCGTTCTGGATTAAAATATTTATTTTTCGGTGAATTCAATAACCCATTGATAACTCACACATATAAAATAAATATGCCAATATTAATAGTACGTCATGTACGCGTAATAAATCTGTCTTTTTGGGGAGTGGAAAATTTCTTCTGCAAATATTACTGAGCTCAATTGAGCTCAGTAATATCTCCATAAAAGAATAAAAATAAGGTTAAAACGTCTTCCGTGTTACACACAGCCTCGCCCCAACAAATTTTGGACCGAAATTTAAAAATGCTAAAGGAACAGAAAACGGAATATAAAAAATGTTACCTTATATAGAGTTCTATCTAAAACGTATGTTCCTCGTACATTATAATAATATTACTTGAGTACACATTCGATTGAAATCCCGAGCAAACCATATCTAAAGTGCTGTTGTCGTTACGTCTAAGAAATGGTTCTGGTAGTATTAAAATATAATTGTTGCAACACCATTGTTTTTATTACGTTATAGTATTTTTGCTCTATTTTTTAAATATCGATACATCTATTTCTCATTAAGTATTTAAACTGATATAGAAAGTTGTTTCCGTTACATGTTTCATAATTAAAGACGTACTTAAAACGAACATCGTATCAGCTGGTGCAAAATTATGCTGTCAAAAATATTGTAAAAAGTATTAGAAATTTTCATAAGAAACAGCTCTAGACTGAATCAGAAATTTACTAGTTGTGAAATTTATTAATTATTTATTATATTTACGATTGTAAGTACAGTTTATTTAATTTATCCGTGACGTTTTTTGACCTTTATATTTTCTTTTTGAAATCTAAAAATTTAATAATTTCGCCCAAAAACATTATAAAAAAATTTAGGAATCTAAAAATTATATCTATTTGGTGATTGAAAATTTTTTTAAGCAAGAAAAAAATTTTGATTTAATTTTTTTTTAAATCTAAAAATTTCATGATTTTATTCAAAATCATTATAATAAATTTTTAGAAAATAATAAAATTCTTTTTGACCGTTATAATTTTTTTCGAATCTAAAAACCTAAATATTTAGTAATTTTGCTCAAAAACATTATAAAAGAATTTTGAATCTAAAAATGAAAAATTTTTTTGATCATTCTAAATTTATTTGAAATGAAACTAAAAATTTTTATT
Organism: Adranes taylori; assembly: GCA_009867245.2. Classification (NCBI taxonomy): domain Eukaryota; kingdom Metazoa; phylum Arthropoda; class Insecta; order Coleoptera; family Staphylinidae; genus Adranes; species Adranes taylori. The sequence goes on along the minus strand of WYDF02021804.1, from coordinate 8,232 downwards.
ATCATTTTTTTTAATCCAAAAATCAAAAAACAATGATTTTGCTCAAAATAATTATAATAAATTGTTAGAAATTAACAAAAAAATTGATAATTATAATATTTTTAGAATCTAAAATCTGAAAATTTAACAATTTTGCCCAAACCAATATAAAAATTTGTTGAATCTAAAAATGAAAAAAATGGGACATTTGGAGTTTCATTAGGTTTTCTAATTTCCTCAAACTGCATTGAAGTTAAATATTTGTGAAAATTTCCTCTTTACTTTCACTAAGAACAAGATTATGTGTTTTACATTTGAATGTTATTTTCTTTTTCGTCATCTTCTGGAGTTTGGTTTGTTACATTAACTGATAACATAATATTATCATTGGTAACTGTTTCGGTCTGAAGAAAATATTCCTGTGTAGCCTTAGCAGTAGCCTTTTCACTTTTCTTCTTTTTCTAATTCCAAAAAGTTCAGCAATATCATAAACATTAAGAACTTGGGCATCGATAGGAAATAGTCGAGCTGTTTATTATATCAATATAAAAAGCTTCAAGATATCTAAAGAAATTTATGAAGTGGTTGGAATTTATGATTGCTTTCACAGCTTCTGAGTTAGCATGAGATATAGGTTATCAAGTATAAATAAAATCAGTCTTTTTGTTGGATCGGATTTGTGATATATTTATAATTCTTTACCATATTATAATAGAGTAATAATTCTTTCTCCTTAACCTGTTTCCATAGGTTTAATCACTTCGATTTTTCTTGTTGGAGCAACATGTTTTGCTAGTTTGTTGTGACAGACTCCCACTCGCAAAGCTGCTAATGGGGAGTCTCAGCGACTTGTCACAGAATGGCGCAACTAATTATGTTACAGAATAAAAATGCCGAGAGCACAGGTAGCTGCTGCGAGATGTCCAAGATTTATGTTATTGTGGGCAGCTATAATAAACTTAATGCTAATGATTGAAACATTATTAGCGTTTCAACAAACCATATATTATTCTTCATAGAAAATATAACCAGATAAATAAATATATATTCAATTAAATGTGAATATATAAATGTTAAATTAAATTCATGATACAACAATGGCGGTTAAATATCATAAACAAAACAATATAGCCGAGCGGCAGATATAAAACACTACAAATGCATAATAATAATAAATAGCGGTGCATATAAAAACAACAGCAGTGCATGTAAAGGGATATGAAGAATGCGGTGATAAAATAACAAAACAATAGCAAACAAAATATAGAAAGAGTGGAAACAGTGCTATCAATAATATAGCGGGGGAGCGGGGGTAATTTTGCAAGCACACAATATGAATAACGGAAATGATAGGTAATCCGAAGTATTGTATACGTATATCACCCTGAACCACAGATGTCACTCGTCATTAACTGACTATGACTGACTGTGAACCACAAACCAGAAGTACATACTGTCGGCGGGGTATAGGTTAGAGAAGGAACGCACTACTAAGACGCGTAACGTCGTGAACTACAGACGTCACGTTCTCCAGTGACTACAACTGTCTGTGAACCATAAGTCAGAAATATACACTCTCGGCATGAATGGAGAGAAAAGGAAAGTACTAGTAAGACGCGTAAAGCCGCGAACCACAGACGTCACGTCGTCAAGTGACTACAACTGATTGTGAACCACAAGCCAACAGAATGCACTCTAGTAAGATAGGAACAGGTTAGAGGATAGATAAGAGGAATAAGTATAGCTATTCAATATACATGCAACTAAATCAAGCTAGGTACTATAGAAAATCGCTCAACAGATATATTATTATCCCGGCGACTATTGCAGGCTGTCGCTCTGCCTGGTGTCTCGGCATGGCTGGCTTGGTTCGCCTTGGCTGGTCGCTCTGCTGCTGAACGGCTGTCGCAAGGAACTGTCTCGAGTTCGCAAGGAACTGATTTTATATGCTTAAAAATCTCGCTTTTATAGGCGAGAGCCTCGCTCAACTTTTACTCTGCGGCATGGATTTGTGTGTAGTCATTAATACGACATTTTATTTCCGTGACACGGTCCATCCACACAAGCCTATGTAAATCTCGGCATTATCCCTACCATCTGTGCCTACATAACACACAACTCTATTCCAATATTCTCCTAGCGGCTTTCCCACGCTTACAACAGAAATCAATGGTTAACATAGCAGTAGCGAGGATTAGTACTTATGTACTAATCGGCGCCAATGGCGCCAACATATTCCATATAACACATCATACAACAATACGGCGAGCAGTGGATGTAATCAATACTTTCACAAACACACACCTAGCGTGCATACATTATAATATGTAATTAAACGGGCATAATCATTCAAACCACAGGCCAGTAAAGTAAATGTCAACTGTCTCACTCTGATTCGTACAATTAGATAGGTGACCAAATATCCCCACTTAGTATACGCGGAATTATGTACGTATTCCAAAATAGACACTACGTTCTGCTAGCAGCGGTAGGAAGCTTGTTTGTTTACATTTTCAATCGGAATAAATATTCTTATTTACTAGAAATGCGTTTAAATGTAATATTAATATAGGGTGCCCGAAATTCGTTTGATAAAATTTCATTCTCATGAAGAATGTAACGCGCTAAGTTACACTGAACTCCAGTCCATACTGGAAATGTGATCTGAAGAAAATTTATACTGTAACAACGTAGCTTTCGGGTTCATGTAGTTAGTTTCTGTTAAAACCAGTCGTTCTTGCCACACTTGTTTCTCGAGATGTCTGCAAAGGACAGCTCATTTTCTCATTTCTTTGCATAAAGGATCTAGTGAAATCTTTCTTATTCATTTTGCCAATTGTATTTATTCATTAAAAAGGTATCTAATTTTGTAATGTAAGGTGTATGTAAATAGCAGACATCTAAATGACTTTGGGAGAGTTCGAAGAAAAGATGGTCTAACCAAACGCAGTGCCATTTTTTGAATTTTATGCTTGTAACATAAAATTCAAAAAAGTGCTTGAAATACAATAACAATTTGCACAATACAATATATATCATTTAATTGAATTTAACTGACCGACAAGATGTCTTTGATAATGAATATCTTTTAAGTCGGCGAGAGCCCGAGAACTAAGTTTATCTCTTGTACACGAAACTGCAGCAAACGATTACAATCGGAGCTAATTACCTTTTAGAGGTGGTAATTTTATGTGAGCCACAAAGAAAAGAAAAAACAGGAGCAATTGTAATCTTCGTCAATTGACTAACATTGAACGGACGATACTCTTAAATCTTGCTTTCTTTCCCATATTTTAATGTAGCGTTGAAGTCACGTTTTGGATGTTGGTACCAATAAACCAATCTTTTCGTACGAAATGTTTTTATGATTATAACAACATGTTTCTTTAAAAATCACTACCTTCCTAAGTTAAATTTCGTATAATATTATAAGTAAAAATTGTAAAATCTAATAGCTTAATTATTTTCTACAATGTAAAGTCTTTTCTATATCATCTAAGACTAATTGATTCTATCCCGGACAGTATTGTACGTAAAGTGGATTCGTGTAACGTAACACGTTTGCCATTTGGCGAATTGACACGTTCGTGTTATACATTTTATCGGAAATTTTCTATTTGGATTTTCTTTAAATAGTCGATATTTCAGTCTTCCTCTTTCCTAGTTGTTTTTACAAAGCTTGGATAAAAACAATTTACTAAATTCGGAAAAATCGGTCTATATCTACATGGTCATCCACAAATAAGCTGACATATATTTTAGTGCTATATACATATAGATTATTATAATAATATAAATATATAAAGAAGTTTTGAATTTCATGGGCCTTATAGGTAATATTATAATTATCTAATACTATGACGAATTTGGTTTGATACAATCGGCTTCGTCTATTGTCATTCAGCATTGGGTATCATTAGCATTGTTTATCTTTGGACTGTGCCGTCTGTCATCTTGGATTTTCAAATGACAGTTGTCAAACAAACTATTTATTACAGACCCCACAAATGACAGCGTGACGTTTTAGAACGAGTTGAAACAAGATCTAGGCGGATATTTAGAATGGTTGGTCCCCTACTATTTAATGTTGGCATATTTTTGATCGCACTATATGTTTTTTAAAAATAATCTTTATTGATTTGAGTTAACTCATCTCAAAAATTATAAAGCAAATAAATTACCAATAATAAAATGGTGAAATAAAATAAGAAAGTAGATGCCAATAAAATTTTATTGCTAAAAGGAATTTTTATTAAAAGTAATGTCATGGAAATTATTACTTTCGAAAAAAAAAGGCATTTGACAAATAAATATAAAATATTTCATCTCTGTATAAACTTCTCGAAATTAGCAGTAAAGTAATAAAAATTTTACAATTGAAATATTTCTTTTGATAAATTTTGTTATAAAATTTTTATTGGTTTATTACAGAATTTCAAATGGGATTCCTGCACAGTTAGTTAACATTTCTGTCTCACCCATATACACATTGAAGTATTTCAGGTTCTCTTCCTCCGCCTTAATCCTTAATGTGGGGTAAAAGTAATAAAATTATGCCGTGAGAAACTACCATACTAATACATTAAAGAATATTGAAGTAGGTTTTAGTGTTAAGAGTCCACATTTTAATTTAGAATCAAGTATTTCAAAACTCCATTTATATACAGCATGCATTTTAGGTACTCCCACTTCCAATACTTTAGGTACCACCAGCAACTTGCACTTTTGGTACCCCAGCATTGCTGATACCACCAACAAATGTACGTTTGACATATTTCGGGGAAAAAGTTACCCTTTCGTCAGAAAGTAAATAAACAGCTGTTTATTTAGTTTGTGCTGTTTTATATATGTACTATTTTTTTATGTGTCTTATTATATGTGTATTATTAGGATTCGGTGTACATGTGTGCTATTTATATTTAACTGTTTATTTAGATTCTGTATGTAATAGGACAATGAGTTTTAAAACTTTATGTCTGATGGACTAACATTTTTCTACAACATATATTGCTCTTAAAAGCAAAAGGCAAATCATCGAAAAGGCGAGAGAGTTTATTTTGACCACATATTTGTGTTTGATAGACTACACTAAGGTCTTCGATTGCGTTTATTGGCAAAATCTATTTCATATTTTGGATGAAATGGGAATAACAAGACATCAGATCGACCTCATCAAAAGTCTCTACGATAGTAACGTTGCATACGTTAGGGTAGAAAACGAGCTCACTAACCCATTCCATGTTGAAAAGGGTGTCAGACTAGGCTGTGTATCAGTCCTCTCCTTTTTAATATCTATGGCGAATGGATCATGAGACGGGCTTTGGAGACATGGACTGGTGAAATAATAATGGGGGGGGGGGGCGGTCGGGACTAAAATCAATAATCTATGATACGCAGATGATACCACTCTAATTGCAGCCTTAGAAGAGGAGCTCATCGGCCTTATCAGACGAGTTGAGCAGTTCAGCAACGCAATCGGTCTAAGAATGAATAAAAAGAAGACCAACATCATGATCGAAGTCTCGAGATCTCTATGAAAACAAAATAAGACTGGTAAAGAGCCTGGTTTTTGCTGTCTTCCTATACGGTTCGGAATCGTGGTCATTGAAAGAAACTGACAAAAAGAAAATCGATGCACTAGAAATGTTTTGTTGACACATAATGCTAAGGATTTCATGGACACATTAGTGCAACAACTAAAAATAAAGAAGAGATTACGAACAACAGTGGTGGAAAGCATAGCGAAGTTTTTTGGACACATGGTGAGAAGAAATGGTCTTGAAAGACTTACTATAGAGGGTTTGGTAGTCGGTAAAAAATCGCGTGGCAGATCACCTTTAAGGTACACGGACCTCATCAAAAATATAACTGGTCAAAGCCTAGTATGCTCATTTAAGTTAGCTGAAAATAGAGAGGAGTGGAGGACCACCGTGGAATCTCACTTGTGAAATCACGTTTCTCGAAAACGAGATAGCGACTAAGAAGAAGAATATCAAAATAGAGGATCTCAATTGGCGACGACGGATGGTATATAAAGTAAAATTGGGCTGAAAATGGATAGAAATAGACAAACTTAAGCTTCGATTTTGATCGTTAACCAAATTGAACCTACAATTGGAATGTTATAATTTGTAATATAATTGGTAATAAATTTGTTTATCTACGTGGATATACGACAAAAGTAGCGAATTTCCATAAGATGAAAATGATATTGATATTCAGTTTCTGAACCATTGGCTATCGGACAAACAACAAACGGACACATAGAATGTAAACGAACATGCAAATGGACAAATAGAATTTCAAAGATAACTACCAACCCTGGACTTCTAGCAAATGAAACAGGAACAGCATAAGATACCATAGATGAATGGACTTTAAAGTAATTTCATTTCAACCACTAATTGAAAACCTTAATTTTATAGTATCTCAAATGAAACGAATTAATGAATGAATTCAACAATCAGAGGTTAATGTCACTCATAATATTGTCTCATATGTCTCATAATATTGTCTTGTCAAACACAGAGAAAATTCTTTATCATCAATTAAATGAAACATACAAAATAATTGAACAAATAACTCTATTTCGAAAACCTGTGAAAACCGAGGTTTGTTTAACTTGTTAGGAAGTGCTATTAAAGATATTTTAGGGTACTTGGATGTAAACGATGCAAAAAATACAGTAATCCAATTAATATGTTAAGCAAAAGTGAAGATAGGATTAAAAATATAATGGCTAGCCAAATCATACTAACTGAACAGGCAATGATTAAATTTAATTCAAATTTCAATGAAAGTAAAAAATTAATTACTGAACATATGCAATTGATAGATAAAGATCTACAAAAAGCACAAAATTACATAAGAGTAATAAATAGTATCGAAATAACAATGTTTCAATTTATAATTGAAATATTGGAGATTAAAGATATCTTTGAAATTTTAATAAATGCCATAACCTTTGCAAAGCTTAAAACTTGTCATCCTTCAATTTTAGAACGTTCAGAATTATTAAAAGAACCAATTATAATTCAAAGTTTTAATGGAAATTTATCTTTTGAAGTTAGTATTGAAAACTTAATGTTATATGAAGAAATAATCACAGTAAAAAGTTATTATGATAATATAAGATTGATCGAGATACTTTTTGTTGTTTCAAAATCATACCATTTATATACTTTTCCTATCAGCCAATATCCAAGTAATAGTTTCAAAATGATTATACCACAAACCAAATACCTTATCCTCAATGATAAGAATTACAATTATTTCAACGTTATCCCTACCATGTGAAAAAAATTGATTACAATTTTCGAAAAATTACAAAATTGTTCAGTGGAAATTAATTCAGCGGAAATTCAAAAAGTATCGGATAACAAGTGGATGGTAATTATCCCAATTTGTAATAATTATTCGTGAATCACGTTAATTGAATATTACTGGACTCGTTTTAAGTGTGCATCGAACCAAAGTTAAGAAAACACAATATAAACGACTACCTAAAATAACAGTTAATTATAATACAATTAAAAATCTTCGGTGATTGGACAATGGCTTTATTCACTGAATTGATTGGACAATAGATTTTCGTCTATATCAGTCGACGTTTCGGTTCTCTAGTTTTAGAACCATCATCAGGACTAAAATCAACATTACAATATATGACAATGGATGTACGATATATAAAAAGATGTTACACTGTTACAATTATGAAAAGGTAAATGTAACTGCTTAGTGACCCAAAGGATCTTAGCTAAGAGTGGACATAATAAAATCGTGTGTAAATAAACAATTGAGTCAATAGAGAATTTAACAATAATAGTTATGTCTATTTGATAACATTTAACATGTTATCATGACTCAATTTTAAACAAATGGCTCTGGACAACTTACTGTGTGGTTATTCAATCTAAAACATTTATCAAATAATTTTAATCAAACATAACTTCACTATTATAATTGCTGCTACTATTTTGTCATACTATGAACTATACTATACTATACAGCTTTATGAAGGAGCTAGAAGGTTTATGAAGGTATTTATAGTTTTTAGTTACTCTATAGCTATAAAGAGTAACTAATGATGATGATGATGATATGTCACTAAGCAGTTACATATCATCATTATCATCATCATCACTTAGCCTTGTCTCGTCCACTGCTGGACATAGGGCTCCCGTAATCCAATCCATCTTTGCCGATCCTGTGCGGCATTCATCCAATTTGTCCGGATTTTCTTGATGTCGTCGG
>WYDF02021782.1:0-13164 GCA_009867245.2 Adranes taylori | reverse complement strand
AGGAGACAGACAGGCATGGAGGCAGAAGTTAAAGGAAGCCAGGGCCCGATTTGGGCTGTAGTGCTATAAGAAGAAGACGTTTCCTTGTGAAATTGAAAGTTAAATGATAGAAATTATATTGAAAATGTTATTTTAGAATCAGAAAGGGCTTGTTGGGGTGTTTTTTATTTGGAGCGCTCAAGTCTGAATTAGCATGATTTGGTAAGTTAAAAATTTTTGGATTTTGTCCATTTAGTGTTTACATTATTATTGAAATTTATAGGGCATGTTGGTGTGGTTCTTACCGCTCTTCTTTTGCAGCCTCTATGAGGTAGAATTGTATGAGTAATTCCAGCAGTCTGCAATGAGCATCTTGTTGTTCTTTGATAATTTTTTTGTCGTGAGTCCACTGGCGGTCTTTGTTTAGTTTCCTAGATTCCTATAGAGTACTGGTGATTGACATACGTGTATTTGGTATCCTTGGGCGGTAAAAGCGTTAAGCTAGTTTAGGAGATTTGCGGCCAATGGGTAACATCAAGTAAAGTCCTGAACCAGCTGCGGAATCCGTCCTTGGGTGGCTGCACATGTTTGAGAAACATCAGTTTGAAGTAGCTGGAGGCAGTTTGTGTAGTCGTCGGCCTTGGGAGAGCATCAAGTGCACATTTGAAGTAGTCTGCTTCTCGGGCAGTCATAGTGTAACTAGCTTATTGTGTAATCTTTTATTTTTGAATTTTAATTTTCTTATTAATTATATTCTATATTGTTGAACATTATTAGTCGGCGCTTCACGCTCGCTCGCTCTCTCTCTCTCTCTCTCTCTCTCTCTCTCCAAATTTCTTATATTGTTTAACGTGTATTCTTTAATTTCCAGCCCGTTTTAAGCAATACTTTCTAGTTTATAAAATAATAGGTCTTGGTTTTATTAAGTCAGGATTATGTAAAAATTACCTAATAAATGGATAAGATGCTGGAAGAGATTTTGTTTTTAATACTGTGCACTTCCTTTCCGATTTTTTTTCTCGTATCCGATAGGATACTGGGGCTCTACTGGTAAAATTTTGTGAGCTTCTCTATTCTCTGTGTCATCGTAGCGGATTGGATCTAGCCAGGGAAAAACACCATTTTCAGAAGGCGTAATTACGATGGATTAGTGGGGAGAGGAAGCCGTAATATTACAGTCTTATTGAGTAACCTTTTTAAAATTTCAGATTTTAATTTTTCATATACCATATACGTACTTCGTACGTATATGGTATAAGAAAGTTATAGGATTCATGTTTTCAGAATTTTTTCTATGTCACCTTAGTACGTCTCTGGTATTTAAATCGCAAATCGTTAATACGTAATTCGAAGAGGGGGTCATAAGGAACAATTTACTATAAAAAAATGTTCAACAAATTTGTTCTTGGTGAAAATTTTAAAAGAAAGGTGAATTTTTCATTGATGTGTGGATGTATGGATGTTCAAGAATTACTCCTAACCTGTTGGCCCGATTTGGATGAAATTTGGTAAGCAGATGCACACGGTAACTCCTCGAAAGTGATTGTTTCATTTCTTTATAAATCCAATATGGCGGAATTGCGCCATTTTTTGTTCAGAATTTTTCTATTCAGAATAGGAGGCTGAAATTTTTCACACATATAGTACATTGCATTCTGCCTGGAATGACATAAGTTCCATATTGCCAACTATTATATAGCGCGACGTTGCCAGGTTTAAAGTTTTACAAACTTGTCGATATACCTCAAACTATAAAAGCTAGGACATTCAAATAAACTTTATTCGATAGGCTACCCCAAGCCCCTTCGATTTTATTTGAAACATTGTTTTCCAAAATCAGAATTTAACATATACACAGGGTAATTATTTTTATTTTCTCACTGGATGTCCATTGCTCCCGCTGCACTTTCAGTGTACCCGCTCTTTCCAGTGTTCCCATTCACAATGTTTGTAATTAGATATTACCAGGGTCAATAAAAAAATTTATAGGGGCGATAAAAAAAATATTATTTAACGCTAGATGTCACTAAATTTTGTAACTAGATTTAAAATGAAATATAATTAGATTTGTTACTCGATATTACCTGGGTCAATATGAAAATAATGTACAGGGGCGATCACAAAATTCGGCGATCCCTTATTCGGTCTACACTTAGCTGGGGTTGGGGACCCTCGCTAGCTGCATCCTATACCTCATGGTCAGAGGGTAATGGGACTGTAACTCACAATTCTTATATCTAACTAATACTAGCCAGTGAAACTCTCATTTCAATTCATCTCTGACATTTATTAAAATATAACTATAGTACATACATATGATACTTCTCATCAAATTCACTCTAATCACTAATCTGATCTACTCTTAGCTGCTCTAAGGCTACCCAAGGATCTACACTGCTCTAAGGCTACCCAAGAAACCGCCCTAGACTACGCCACCTACACTAATAATCTATGTTTCCACGCCCGAGCATGTTCAATATAATTTATTAACGACATTACTTAAGGTCAGTCGGCTTACGTTGCGCAGGAGAACTCGCTGTGCGCGATAATATAGCCAAGGTTAATATAAAAATTATGTACAGAGGCGATCAAAAAATTTAATATTATTTAACGCTAGATGTCACTAGATTCTGTAACTAGATTTAAAACGAAAAGTAACTAGATTTGTAACAAGATATTACCAGAGTCAAAATAAAAATAATACAGGGGCGATCAAAAAATTTAATATTATTTTACACTAGATGTCACTACATTTTGTAACTAGATTTAAAATCAAAACTAACTAGGTTTGTACTAGATATTACCAGGGTTAATATAAAAATAATGTACAGGGGCGATCAAAAAATTTAATATTATTTAACGCTAGATGTTACTAGATTTGTAATTAGATTTAAGACGAAAAGTAACTAGATTTGTAACAAGATATTACTAATGTCAATATAAAAATAATTTACAGGGCGATCAAAAACTTTAATATTACTTAACACTAGATGTCACTAGATTTTGCAACTAGATTTAAAATCAAAAGTAACTAGATTTGTAATTAAATATTACCAGGGTTAATATAAAAATAATATACAAGGGCGATAAAAAAAATTTATACTATTAAATTTAATACATGTTACTAGATTTTGTAACTACATTTAAAATGAAAAGTAACTAGATTTGTAGCAATTTATAGGTTACGCTAGTTTTAATTAATTTACCCTAAACAACTATTGTGCTAATAGAATTTAATAGACGATTTATAAGGGTACAGTCTAAACTAAAAAGTTTACCTTTTGTTTTATGCGAAATATAATGGAATGAATTACTTCCAGTATATGAAAGATGGGGTGGCGATCACATCCACGAATTTTCCGATGTTCCGAAGTTTAAAGGTATTTAAGCTTTATCAACACCCTCTTTTTTACAGAACATCATTGTATTTGTATAAGTGAATATATATTAACTCCGTTCTGAATCTATCATCGGACAATTATTTTTTTATATCTTTGTAGTCTCATATATGATTCGCATTTTTCGATGATTACCTGCTTAAATAATTAAATTTTACATATTTGGTTCTAAAAGATTTGTACTCCCTCTGTGCTTGGATAGTTTTATGTTGTTTCTGATAGTCATATAGAAAATTTAATGTCGCGCATATCTTTAACAGAGTTATTAAACCACACAATAGAGTCGAGTTTCTGTTTTATGAAGATATACTCGGGAAAATATCGGTTATGTAGGTGTACTAAGCCAGAAGTCTTCTTCTGGCGTTTTTCAAATAATGTACTCGCTTTCATATTGCGTGAAACTACTTTCATCGCAATTCGCGGTATAGTAGTTACAATGAAAAGCAACAAAAGTAGGAATGTTTATGGTTTTAGTGCAGATTTGATTAAAGCTTCTGTAAATGAAATTTATATCCCTCTAACAAAAATAATAAATATGTGCATAAAATCTAGTACTTATCCTGATATTTTCAAGCTGTCATGCGTAATACCTGTGTTAAAGGGTAGCGTAATTCTCTATCCAAAGTGTTTGATATTTTTATAAAGGAATAGCTATATGCATATTTCGAAACAAATAGCCTCCATAATGAATCGCAATTCGGATCCCGAGAAGGTAAATCTACAGTGCAGGCAATTCATCAATTAGTTGATGTTGATAGTATCTCTGATGCATTTGACTCAAAGGATTTTACCTCCGACTCTTCTGTGATCTGTCGAAAACGTTCGATTGCTTATCACATAAAATTCTTGCTGAGAAACTTGCGAGATATGGACGTGATTGAAATTTTGTTTAGTTTATAAACTCTTATTTTACTATAAACAGAATATAAACATATAATATATTCTGTTTACAGAACCATCATTTTCTGTGCCAAAAACCAACCAAAATCGAAAAAAATATTCTTGGTTCAGTTCATGAAGCCATCAAAATGCTATTAGGAGAAAAGTGCATGCGTTTATTTTCAATTTTTCTTGCCCACCATTGAAGTTTTAAACGTTTTAGACGACGTAAATAATGATGCAGATTTGCCAGATTTCAAAAGAACAACTTTTATACTACTAAAGAAATTAAATATCAAAAACGTGAGAGAAGTAGCATGTTATTGGACGAAGATGAAATTATGTTATGGAGGAGAGATTATTAAAAAAAAACAAATTAAAACGTAAGGAGTGAAGGTCGAAAAATTTATTATTTGGAGATTAATAATGTGTCATATTGGTGATGAACATAGATTTGTTTCTGATGCTTTATGGACATTTGAATCAAAAAAACCAGGCGATCACCAGGAATGTTTTTAAATATCCTTCCGAACCTAGTACATAACTCTATCATAGTTTTAGATAATGCTCCATATCATTCTAGAACGCTAGAGAAAATACTAAACACTGCATCTAAAATTCTAAATTGAAAACTGAATATTGAATTTGATGAAGAAGCTTTAAAATTAGAACTTTTTCTCATTGTCAACCAACATAAGAAAAGCTACGATATCATCGATGAAATGGCTGAAACGCCAAATAAAACTGTTTTAAAGATTTCCACCGTATCACTCAGTGTGAGCTAAATTCTATTTTCAATGAAGGTTTAATGCGTATAACTTCAGAAAAATGGGAAAATTGTGTTGAACATGTTCAGATAAAAGTTGATCAAAAAATGTGGGATCTGGAGATTATATATTTACAAATAGAGCTAATCATTATAAACGCAAATAGTAGCAGTAATTTTAACTTGACCGAGTAATTTTTTAATAATAGACTTCAAAGGCGCTATGTGTTTGTTTTGTATTCTAATAATTTTTTATTCGAATACAAAACAAACACGTAGCACTAGTCGTGAGTGTAAGTGAAATTTGTCGAAATTAAAGTGAATATTTTTGATAGTTTCTTTTATATGTTAATATTAAAGTGTACACGACTAATTATTTTATATTCTATCTCTTTGATAGGTGATGAGATTTATTTTCCCACGTTATATTATCGGGTTCACGGACAGTCTGTTTCTATATTACCACTTCAAAAACGTGGTGCCATCTACTAGTAATTTTGCTCACCTAATTCATAATTCTGTAGGGCTCTGCGCGACATGTAAACTAACTTGATCGTATTATTGTTGAAATTGTATGCTATTTGACTGTAAAATTACTGATCAGCAGTCAATTTATTTAGATTTTACTATTTACTACAAGAATATTTAAGTATTAGGGGGTTTTCTTACAATATTGTATCCAGTACGGTATGTCGCAATATTTATTTAGTTAACTAAGAACAAATTATTTTTCTACATGCTTACAGAATCAGATTTTCTACGTGGGAAGTATAATTCTTACTACCCATACTATAAATTTTTTTTTTGTATAGCTCATGGTAAAGTTTTTACGAAATGTGGAATCTAACTGATCCAAGACAAGAAAAAGCAGCATTGAACTACCTATATAACCTTCCTGATGATGAAGTGGATTCAAAAAATGAACCAGACGACGAAGCTGAAGAAGAATTGCAGAATTTGCAGAACTAAAATCAACTTACTCCTATCGATGACCAAGTAAATGTTGTTTTAGAAGTTTCTCCTTCTTTACCATATAATAATACTGATGAATATGAAGAGGAAGATCTTGATAATACAGATTGGAGTCATAGGACCTATCAGATCGATAATGTACTAATCGATTTCAAAGGAAATTTCAATCTACTATAGATTTTGACAAAAATGCAAAAGAAATAGAATAGTTTAATACACGGTTCGGAGAAGACTTACTTCAAATCATAGTCAATGAGACAAATAGATTCGCAGTTCAGAAGACGAAGGGAAGTAATAAAAGTCTGAAACCTGGTCCTTCAAATAATTGGGAAGACACCAGTACAGATGAAATACGAGCATTACATGGCATGCTGATCATTATGGGAATGCACACATTACCACAATTATTCTGCTACTGGTCTACTGATCCATATTTAAATGTCTTGTCAGTCTCTCAAGATGACTAAACGATACAAAATAAAAATTGAGAATTTGCAAAGCTGATAGAAAAGGATGTCTATGCTGTTGGTACTTTAAGATTACATAGGGAATATTTGCCAGATGTATATAAGGATAAAACTAAACTAAAATGGATGGATAAGAAAGCAGTACCTTTTTATCGAACTTTCTTTTTCCGAAAGAAGCTAGAACTATAAATCGCAAGAAAAAGGATGAATCAAAGGAAAAAGTTTCCTGTCCAAAAGTTTTAGAAATGTACAATCAAATTATGGGAGGAGTTGGCAGATTTGATCAACTTCACGAGCGCTATTCCATTGGTAGAAGATCCATCAAGTAGAGGCATAGAATATTTTATTATCTTCTTGACATGGCTATCGTAAATGCTTATATGCCGATGAAGATAAATAAACGTAGCAAGATCATTCAGTTAACTTTTCGTATCAATTTAGCAAGGCAGTCGAGTTGTTGATACTCATCTAGAAAACGCGGGTACAAATCTGTTTCTTTTCTACGAAATAAGCGCGAGATTCCAAAAGAAATAACACTAGCAAACGTGGACAAGCATTTACCAAATGTGTGTACACCATTGCTTTAGTAAATTTCATGACCAATAAATAGTACAAAACATGTGTTTTTCTTTATCCCTGCTGAGAAAATAACATATGTCATATGGGCGGCGTGACCCAATATAAAAATTGAATTGAATACATTTAACAAATATTCTAAAACACTATCTTTAAAGCAAAATAATTTTTGTGTAAAAATTTTAGTACAACCTATGAAAAGGTTATATTATTTGTCGTTTTATGCATATGTGCAACAGCATTTGTTTTGTAGTTATTTGATAGTATGTAGTTATCATTTCGGATTCATCTTTGGCATAGGCAACTGCAACTTAGTAAAGTTAATAAATAACAATTTAAATAGAATAAGTCCGACCCTGACACATTACAACGATAACTCATGAACCATGCATATACATTTACTGCATTTGATTGTGAATTGACTATATACATTTTTGTATAAAATTGAAATTGTATGCATAAATTAAATTTCCATGAATAAAATTCGTCATTTCATAGTGCCGATCTCAGGTCGTCTAAAATAAAATAATACTTTACAGTATAAAAATTAATTTTAATTTTTCATTCATTTAGTGTTTATACAAATGTGTCTTTTATTTCAATCAAACAAAAAACATCATTCTTTTCCCATTCCGATAATAATTCAGAGTGGATTAATTAATACAAAATTGTTTACAGAATGGATATTAAAACATGAAGTAGTTGTATCGACAGAACAATAATAATAATAATAATAGCTTAATCCTACATTCTAAAATTAAATATTTACAATTTATGAAAGGAAAATATAAATTTTATTAAAAGAAAAAGAAAACATTTTTACAGCGTAATTAATTCATGAAAATTGTATATTTAGGGTAACAGGAATTTAGAAGTGCAGAAGTTGTCCTACAATCATCTATTGCTGCAACGTTTAAAAATAAAAATGTTTGATTTTTAGAAGTATAAATTAGTAAGTAAAGCTGTTATACATTAAAAAATAATGAAATCGTTTGACCCTTTCGGTTAGGACATCATCGCGTGAAAACACACCACATAGTGACGACCTCTCTTTACGAACAGCATGAATACAAGCATAGATTTGAATAAAAAAGTGCGCTTTTGAAGGTGAATACCAGAAAAACTGCCAATACAACAAAAGGTAAGTAAATGATTTATAACTTGGTGATACCCGTTCCCATTTGATCACATTGGACTGTTGGTCACTTTGATCACCATTTGATCACATTGGATAGAAAAAAACTACTGCAATGATTTAGTGTCTTTTTAGACCGGTTTTATGGTAATTTCATAATGGCTCGAGTGCAAGATCGACGAAAGGCCTTTCGCTTTTAAAAATATAAATCTAATATTTTCTTAAAAGCTCATAACTGCTGGGTCGACAACCAAAATAAATGATCATTTTTTTTAAATAGAATATTTGATAGTCAATTGGTCACTTTTTATTTTTACTTCAAACAAATTTTAGTTCTGAAATGTTGGAACTTATGAAATTTCGAAAAGTTTTGTATAAAATAATCAAATTGACCCAAATTTTGAAATACTAGAATAACAACAATTTCGAAATGTTTTTGAAATTTGGGTTATTAGAGTTGAAAATTTGCTAAAATTAAAAAAAATGATCGAAAATATAAATTTCATAAAGGTAGAGGGGAAGAGGAACGTTGATCAACATTTGGTAATTTCAGATGAAAATTTGTTGTTTTTGATACATCAGAATTTTGAATGATTATTAAAAAAATTGAAATGAAATGAAATTAAGGAAATTATAGCAAAAATAAAATAAAAAGGGCATATTGAAATTTGGTTAAATAAATGAATTTTCTAAAATTTCAAAATGAAATTTTAAAATCATTTTACATACTTTTTGAAGTTTTGACTACAGAAATTTTCTACAGAAATATTAAAACTTTGTTGTTCTACTCATAAAATCTTCAGAAAATTTCAAAAGAAATTTTGATCGATGAAAGTTTTAAATTTTGGTCGCATAAATTTTGATAATTTGGGATGAAATTTCGAAATATTTAATAGATTGGCAATCATTGAAATTAAAAAAAAATTCGAAAGAGACCAAAATCTCAAAGTAGACAAAACAATGTTTTGCATAATTATTTTTATAAAAGCAAATAACATTTTTTATAGCAATTTCATCAAATTGACAACATTTAAACATTGCATCAAATTGACGAATTTTTTGAAAAACAATGATTTTTCAAAACTTGAGAAGTAACTTCCGAAGTAAGATGGAGAAGTAATAATAAGCATTTATCAATAGTTATTATAAGCATGTCAGCATTTATTCCACATTCAACAGATTCAGAAAGTGGTTCACTTCGCATCATGTTTGCTAATGTAATCGATTTAGCCCGGATTGAACACAAACACACCAAAATAAGAGAAAATTTCAAGTTAATGTTCCTAAAAATAACGCGCTTGATTTGGGCAACTGGAAGTCTCGAGGATTTGGAAGTATCGACTGACAAAAATAGTACTAAATAAAGGAGGCCACCCCATGACCAGTGCCAACTCAAAGTACCTCAAAAGAAGAGCCCACGTGGAAGTTCGTCCACCAGCGTGAATGTATTTTCGTTTGGAGAACGTTGAACATCTTCCACTGATCAGTGAGAAAAAATTATTTGACAGGAGTTTAAGAAAACCAAGTTTCAAATGAAAAACCAAACTTTTATATGTAAAATGTAACCCACCTGATCACAATGTCTTCATTGGAGTACGCATTGGCCTTGATTCGGAACCATCTTATGCGTAAGTCTAAAAAATTATAATTTAATTCAAAATTCCTCCACTTTTTTAAGAAAAAATCATTCGTGAGCGAAAGGGACGCGAAAGATTTTCTAAACATTCATATTTTATGTGTAAACTTTCACTAATGTTCGATTTGATCCCCGATTAACACAAAATCCGGAAAAAATACATTTGAGTCAAATGAAATTTAAAACGTTACACTTATTTATTATTGCGGCGATAGGTTTTGGATGTGTTGCTGCACCGTGTGGTAATTTTCGGTTGATGTAGTATCAGTTGTTGTTGTTGTTGTAATAGCAGTTGTTGACGTTGTTATAGAAGAAGGACTAACCATATTCCCGGACGTTGGCGCAGTCTCCATTGATGATAGGACACCCATAACAGTGTCATTAGCTAGCATACACGATGGCGGTGTGGTGCGTTCAAGTTGAATCGCTCCAATATTATAATTAGTCGGCTGCTGTTGAATAGGGTTCATTTGTTTTTGTTAAAAGTTTTAATTTGTTTTACGATTTTTTTTTTGTTTAAACCTACGATAGAAATATAAAAAAATCATGGCTATTCATTATTATCTAGAAAATTCTAGAAATTATTATCTAGAAATACTTTTTAGAATGAAATATTTGATGAAATTATTTGAATAATGATGAAACATTCATAACGTGATAGAAATTTGACAGAAAAATATTACCTGATCGTTAAGATTTTGTAATGATTGATGTTGATGCATCATACCAGTACTGCCAGCAGTATTATCGTTGTTATTATCACAATTGATAGATGGCGCTGGTGGTGGTGTCGACGGTGGTGATGGACTATCCAATGAAATAATAGCGCCAGGACTTACCGGATAGCCGGAACTTGATACTGAAGCCGGACGCGGCGTTGTTGTATTTGATCTACCACCACCTGTCGACATGTACAGAGGATTGTTGCTGCTGGTTATACCGGAATTATCTGAAAATTTAAGATTTACGAATTCAAAAATTGTTAAGAATGAAATAAGTACGGATCTGTTTCTTTTTTCGTGCTTTGCGTGCAAGCACTTACCAAACGCCTAACAACTAGGCCTAACAACATTATAGAAATTATTCAAACATACATTATCATTAATACAATATGATAGTAATTAATATATATGACACAAAAAGGCCACATTTATGTGAAAAGCAGGAAGGTCAACAAACACTAAAAATAAAGCAGGAATTATTACCAATAACAGATATAATAAATAATGTCACTCTCCTAAACTCGTATACAGAATTTGGTAGACCCAACACCATCAAAATAGTCAGTGATCAAACTGTCTTCCAAAGAAATTACTATAAGAAAATTAAAGATGAGCTGACAAAATTGAAATCAAACGGTATCAATAACAAGACCACTAAATTCATACGGGGAGTTCCCACAATAGTCGAGTCGAATAACATTAACCACTATTCCAAACAAACTCAGTATCCTACCAAAATACGCGAGGACTAAGAACCAAGGTCCAAGGATTTTTGCACGTTGTACTATTGGAGAATTTTGATATATTATGTATCACAAAGTCCTGGCTGCATTGCGATATTAATTCCAATGAAGTAATTGATGGCAGATATGTGGTATATTGAAGCGACCTTTCATCAGAAACAACAAAAAAAAAAGCAAGGAGGAGGTGTATTTGTTGCCGTAAAAAGGAAATATCCATCCATGTTAATTCAGGTTGACACAGGTGAACGTGAGAAAGTTTGGAAAAAAATGGAGATCACAAAGTTTTACATCAAATTTGTTTCTTATTTTCCTCCAAACAATCAGCAACAAATATGCAAGGATCACTTAGCGGCAGTTAGGAATATCGCTTACCTGAATCCGAATGACGGAATTTTAATGGTGGGCGATTTTCATTTCCAGGCCATTGATTGGAATGTTGATGATGAGGTGATGAGCTTTTATCCCACAAATATTGGCGGAGAAACTTCAACAATAATCTGCGACAATTTTTGCGCCCTGAGTTTTAATCAATTTAATAATATTCGTAACTCCTATAATGTAGATTTGGATTTGGCATTCCGTAATCGCATTTTGATTTGCTTGGTTGCTAACGGTTTGGTTAACATGATTGTCACTAATTTTTCTATCGATATTAAATCATTGGCGAGCATAGAATCATCAAGTAATTTTTACTATAGTTTTACAAATGCTTCATAAATTAAATGCTTTGTTACAAATGCATTGAAATTAATCAGTTTCTGGCAAACTATAATTCCCATAATTTATTGAGGAACTTAGATATGGATAGTGCTGTAGAAATTTTGTATAACAGTTTATATAATGCAGTAGATGCTTTTGTGCCTATTAAACGTATCAGGAAGTGTAATTTTCCGGAATGGTTCTCAAGTAATTTAATAAACATCATCATAATAAAAAGTCGGCACATAAAAATTTTAAACTTAATAATACTAATAAAGATTATGAGCGCTTATCCTACATAAGGCAGATGGCTAAACTCGAGATTAATAAATGCTTTAGAAATTCTATTACGTATGCTGAAAACAATATTTGGAAAGATCCCAATATTTCTGGAAATATGTCAGATCAAAGAAGAACGATTCCAATGGTATTCCTAACAATATGATTAATTCCAAATTGAAGACGGAAGCATCAAGCATTTCTGATATTGTAAACATGTTTCAAGATTATTTTCTTAGTGAATATAAGACATCATCCATGTCGTATGCGACTGAATCATATCTAACAATCCATCATATGACGCATTTGCAAAGTAACATGTGAGGATGTATTTACAAATCTGAGTAGTATGCGTGCGGAAGAGTCCTGGTCCCGACAATATTCCACCGTTATTGCTGAAGTATTGTTGACCTGGTTTGTGTATACCTAATCAAATTTTATTTCAAAAATCCTTGAATAAAGGTAATATACCGTCACTTTTTTTTGCCGTAAGTCAAATTTCTTGTTATATGCGGATGACTTGAAAATATATAATCAAATCTCTACTTTAGCAGATTGCCATAACTTGTAGAGATATAAAATTTCTGGTAACATCATACCAATAACATGGAATTAAATATTGATAAATGTAAGGTTATAACATTTTCTAGAAAATCGTCTAATTTAGCTGACATCAAGTTTGATTACAGCATTAACAAGAATAGTCCAGAAAATATTGAGAGCTTCAAAGATCTATGCATTATATTTGACTCCATGCTAACATTTCATCTACAAATCGATTTGATTATTGCCCGTGGTATGTGTATGTGTATGCGTATGTCGGAACTAGTCCATTTTATATCAGTTGTATAGTAATGTTGTTTTCGGCTTAAATTCGGTCAATATTGTATTACTGTTCAATAATATGGTTACC
>WYDF02021771.1:0-13164 GCA_009867245.2 Adranes taylori | reverse complement strand
GTTTCCGAGGATGCTAGAAAAATTGGTGCAGCTGACTGGAAGGTCCTTGCCAGAGACCGGAAAGGATGGCGGACGAGACTGGAGAAAGTCGAGGCCCTGTAGGGCTGTAGCACTATTGATGATGATGAATATGGGATTCCAAGAATCACCTTAAAACGAAAATTGGAGGAAACTCACCCAAGAAAATATGGTCACCAACCAGCTCTGAATAATGATGGGGAACAAAAAATAAGTTCATGGCCTCATGCTTTGTGGAAAATGGGGATTTCCACTGACTCAGTTAGATATTAGGTAAATTTTTAAACAATATCTCCATCACATTGAAAGGCAAGAATCACGATTTACAACAATATGCAAGGAAAGGACTTTATTAACCTTTTCCTAAAAATATAACTTGAACTTTCAGTGCGCTTTTCAGAAAACATATAGCGTCGTAAGGCTAAAGTTGGTGCCTGAAGTTGGTGTCGACCTTACTTTGATCAACCTCAATATACATTACAAGGCGTATCATCAGATAGCATATTGATCTACCATGAATAATGATAGTATATTGAAATACGAATTTTTGCGACGACCCCAGGAAGCAAAGAACGATCATTAAAGGGAGATATAAGTACCCAAAATATGTTATGGACTCATCAAAAACCATTAACTCTTTAATGTCGTATGGATCAGCCACTGGAGTGTTACTTCCACCTTATGTTGTATATCGGGCAAAGAACTTATATGGGCGGGTTACTTGTGTTGGATTGAAGTGCCCGGCGTAAACCCGGCCTAAACTTCATCGGTATAACCGATGAAAGAACGGATGGTTCGACGAATGGATTTTTGAAAACTGGTTTCTGGGTATTGCCCTGTTATATCTGAAAAGATAACCTGCTACTCGGGTATTAATTGGGGACAATGTATCGAGCCGTGTTTCTCAAGCTGTCAACCAAACTTGTAATGAAAATAACATCCGAGTTGTGCTACTTCCGTCCAATTCTACAGCAATTTGTCAGCCTCTTGATGTGGTATTTGTTTGCCCGATTGAAACGGAAATGGAGAGCTGTGCTTTTAAACTGGAATGAAAACAATAGGAGAGTTACCTCAAAATGTGATTTCCCAAAGCTTTTAAAGAAAATGTTAGAGGTCTTTGAAACTGCATCGGAAAATTTGAAAGCAAGTTTTGCTGCTTGCGGAATTTGACCGCTAAATCGGCAGAAAATTTTGCAGCAACTATTAAAAGAATATCCAAATGAACTGGGTAGTTCTAATTTGATTGACCAAGATTTGATCGAATTTCTAACACAAGAATGTCTAAAAATCAACAAAACAACCAAGAGGTACAAGAATAATAGTAGCACCCGAATAAAGTGTGTCACTTGAACAGAGTGAAATATCCTCAAACGAAAGCGTTTGCAGTGAATACAGTGAGTATCTAATAACGAAATAGTTGCGAGTGAAGTATCTAATGAAGAGGAACTTTTAGAATCTGAAGAATTGAAGAAGTTGTACTGGTAGCACAACACAAAGGATTAGATGAGTTGGTGAAAAACGATTTTATCATCGAAGTATGAAACCACTTTGGGAAAATGAAAATTACGTTACGTTGGTCAAATAATAAATAAAATACAAGACAAATTTCAAATACATTTTTTGAGATAAGTGGTAGGAAAAGCCGATACTTTTGTTTTCCTCAAGTTCATAACGTGTGCCTTATAGATTCTAAATATATTGTGGAAACAATTTGTGCTAGGAAGCGCTGTAGAGGCAAATATACATTTAACTTCAAGATAAGAATTTCTTCTTATCTTGAAACCATTTATAAGTTTATCACTTTGTATTTTATTTTTAGGAGTGTAACTGTTTAGACATATTTCTAAAACTTATTAGGAACAATATAGTTTTAGGAGTATTTTTTTTTGTTCAAATTAAAATAAAAGTTTTACTACCTAGTACCATGTACAATACTTTGTTTAAAACATTTAGATACCGATTTATAATAAACAGAAAACACATTTTGTGGACCACTTTCAAAATATAGCGTTTAAATGACATCGGGATGCCTAAATCATATAGGCAGCCCTCTTTGCCCCTTTCAGCGGGAAAAGTGTTTTCCCCCAATTTTATACATAAACATTTAAAAAAAATTAAATTTAAAATTAAACATCCTACAACTTTAATTTTTCAGCGTTAATGTACTAAGCTATGGCAGATTTTATATCTAAATTGTTAAAGCAAAACTTTAATTATTTGAAGGAAAACGTAGCAAAATTGACGGTACCCTCAACAACTTCAGCTTTCCTCATACATTCGTCTAATGTCTCTTAACCTTTTAATTGTGATTATTCAGTATGTATCTGATATAACTATGTTCTCAGTTATATCGATTATATTATTGAACACAGTCTCATTCTTCATGAAACTCCTTTAGCATGAATGTTTTTAACCTCCATTCATGATCTTCGCATGCACTCTAACAGTTTATTTGTAACGCTATCAATCTTGTGCTCGCAGCATCTTAGAGTATCCTATTTTGTATACTAACATTAGTTCTCCATGCATCCAAACCTTTAACAATTCCATACCATTCTACTATGCAGTAGGGTCATTCCATACCAACTTTCTCAATAAATTTCAAAATTCTTGACTATTTCATATCTCAATGAAACATTATGAAATCATTCTCCTTAATGATATAACTGAAAATATTTTTTAGAATTAATTTATCTCATTGGGTTGTGGTGTATTTAATTTTAAAATCTTTGAAAAATATTTTTTTTTTGCATGCTTTAAGTTTATAAATCTTGAATTATTCAAAGTCTATTATGCCTAAAGAGATGTTGGCCTTCTTATTTTTAAGAGAATTTCATAGGGTTTAATACGAAATGCTACACTTGAACATGTTTCATGAAGATTTGACAAGAAGTTTAAGTTTATTACATAACTAATAATGCATTACAATTCTGATTTTAGTATAATTTTACACAACAACAGGGATTGAATACCTCTGATATTTCTAATGCTACTGACTTTGTCAGTCGATAAACTCTTCATAAAACTCCTGAATATCAACTTTAGGTAAAACCTCCTTTTTATGCACAACTAGCATATCAGTAAATTAATGACATTTTAATGATAACAATCTATGAAAGTTATTCTTACTTCATATTCTTTTACTTCTAACACACAACCACTATTTATCAAAGTGTTGGCATGTAACAAAACTTACAACATCATTCATGTCCAGTTCATCGTCGCTATCTTCATCATCAGCTGAACCTATTTTGACATTTGATTCCTCTGAAGATGAGTAGGTTTAGACTAAAACTCTAGTCTCATTCACAGGAGTGTAACTGTGAAATTGCTGAATGCACTTTGTCATTGTTGCTGCTTTAAACCTATTCTTTAAGATCTTTTCTTCCATGTAGAGGAACACATATACACATGTAGAGGAACACCAAAATTGATGTTGGCAATATTTTCATTAGCTTTATCATAAAGTTAGCGAGGACCCATAATTTGATCGTTTAAACCATTCGTAAACTGGCCAATGCTGCTAATCGTTTACCTGTTCCTCCAACACTGTCGCATTTATATTTTCATGTGACAATGCGAAGAAATTCCATACAGCCAAAATATTTCCGATGCCGAAATATTTCTGAAGATCATAAAGGTTGAGAAAATTTGATCTATTTTTGTATTGTGTTGCTGCTTCATCAGAAAAGCTTCTCAAGTTTGTGCGACAAGTTCTGTTTAAAAACGTCAATCATGAGACGATGAAGCAAATGAACAACCACTGTATCATGCACTATACAATCAGAAATAATAACTAAACTCAGGTGCGCCAACTTTTTGGTTTTATCGTGAATATAGTAAATTACAAATGGAAGTATTATTGCTTGAGCATTGCTCCAATCATAGCCTTTTGCTTAATCTTGACGTATAAATGCATAATGTTCACTAAATCTACTACAATGCATTACATGTAGTACAACTAAGTATAATATATTGATTTTTAGGTAAATTTGATTTAACGTCTTGCAAAGAGGAAAACTCAATATAGCAATGAAAGAATGCCTTAAAAGTTTCTGCAAACTCTGAAATAAATGATCAAAAATACTCCTGTGGAATTTATAATAGTTTCTAGAACAGGCTTTTTTATCAATGTTTCTTCTTGTTTATCGAGAGAAAAGTCATTTTGTCGACTACAACGATGGTCAGATAATGGTTATGTGTGGTCAGCTCAATAAAAACTGTCGGGCCCAGCCAGATTTACTCGTACCTGTTGGTCAGACTACATCAGTAAAATAGTCAGTTGTTACTGCCCCACCTTTTTTAACGACCAGACTTACATAAACTCCTTACGCTCCGTTTGACCACTTTTGGATTCGTGTATCCTGCGTCTCTTTCTTTGCCTCGTGTTGTATTCTCTTTCTTTTATTACTTTTCCGCTAGAATTGACGTTACAAAATGGGAGAGAGTATTCTAGACCTCGTTTTCCGTTCAAATTCTCTTCCCAATTCTGTCTCGTTCGAAGCCTTCTCCTAGGTACATCTCTACATTCTGCCGTCACACAGTCCAGGCCTCGAACTCAAACAGAGTTTGCACCACAGTGTCACTGCCACCATAATCACAGTATTCGCAGTCATCGGACGGTCTACGCCCGATGCGATAAAATACACGCCAAAACTACAATGCCCAGTTAAAGCATATGTTACGTAGTAGTTTAGGATACCCCTTTCTGTCTAATACCACTATTTAACCTTATGTGTTAATCTGTACGTCCATCGGCTTTTTACTCTATTGTGCAATTCTTCCTGTAGCCTATTTATGGTTTGTCGACGTCTTGTTAACATATAACCTCATCTTCTCTCTATCATGTAGCCTTATTGCTACTACCCCCGCAGTAAATCTCAACGGCCCAACA
Source organism: Adranes taylori (assembly GCA_009867245.2). Lineage (NCBI taxonomy): Eukaryota > Metazoa > Arthropoda > Insecta > Coleoptera > Staphylinidae > Adranes > Adranes taylori. The sequence goes on along the minus strand of WYDF02021771.1, from coordinate 8,252 downwards.
GCCCCTGTGTGGTAAACACAGGCCATCCCAATAAGACCCGCTCGTTGGATTCGCTCAAGCGATCATGCAATCCATGTTTCCCCTTTGTAACAATACAAGAGTTTCCTCATTTCGGTACCCACACCCCTATTCAAGGAATTAGTTTAGTTATTTGGGGGCTGACTACATTAGCTTTATGAGAGTCGTTTTTGACATGCTTTCTCAGCTTAAGCCAATTGTCTATCGCCACCTTTCGTATTTCATCTCACACTTGATGCCGTTGAGATTCACTTCCAGGTTTGAGTCTCGCCTCAGGCTTGTCATTACTGCAACAACAAAGCGGGCAATTTAACTCCCTGCGGGAGACGCAATCTCAGCCGGCTATCGTACATCACATTTCACAAGCCTAGCACCGACTTCTGTGGAACACCACATGCTAGTTCTTTTACCTTCTGGGAACTATCCGCCGCAGTCTCCTCTCTGCCAAGTAGCTAAACGAACTTGCCTGTAGGTATGGAGGGGGGGGGGGGGGGGGCTCCTTTATAGTTAGCGCTCTATTGATACTTCGCCAGTCTGCGATGTTGGATGCATTTTTCACATCCAGCAACACTACCACGCATAGTTCTCTAGTGTGTCTAGTGCCACTGTGAGCTGATCTACCCGTCTCAATAAATGCATTCACCGCATGCACCGTAGATCGACTTTCTCTAAATTTCAACTACGACTCATGTGATTTATTGTCGACTGTTAAATGTTTCTCCAATATCCCCAGAATAAGCCTTTACAGCAGATCTGAAATTTTGTCTGTCAGACAAATTGGTCTATATTGCCCTTGCCTCTTACCTTTCGGGATTAGCACCAGCCTGGCTTTAATCCAGATTTGTGGAAAGCATCCACTAGGCAAAACCCCACTATAGATTCTGAGCAACACTGACAGGTTTGTATCTATCAGTAGCTGGATAACACGTATTGGTATATGGTCTGTCCCCGGAGTCTTGTCGTTTTTATGTATGTTGCAGCGCATTTCAAATCGTCTCCAAAATATGGCGCCTCTCCTGAGCAGACGAAGATGAGCTCGTCCGGGGAATTATATCTAGTAGAGAACAACTCGCCGACAATTTGATTGATGCCGCTGGCGTGGACCCGCTTTAATGAAACCGCCTGGTGAACACCTTGTAGGGTCGTCCCCACGGATCTTCTGCAAAAGACGTCTGAAGTTCATGCCAGCACAGATCTTGGCTCCTCCGAACCGCTATACGATACACTTTGCGGTCTTTTCTCAGGTCTTTGCATTCTCTAAGTGCACCTTCTAGGCCATTTCTTTTTAACATCCGATGTGCTTTGCGCCTGGCAGAGTTAGTTTCTTTATGCCGGGCTGCGATCTCAGGAGTCCGTCTGTAGACTTTTTTGCATTTTCCATTCCGTTGCATAGGAACATTAGCCGCTATCCTGTCGCTACGCGCTCCACTAACCGCTCAGTTGACTCTTCATTCGAATCTTCTAGTTCTACGGTAAGAATGGCTTTAAACGCTATGACAAGACCGGGTGTATTCATTATTCTTAGCACGCACTTTTAGCTTCTGGTGCCTATTCTCTTTCAGTGCTTAGTTCGAAGCGTATATAGCAATGGTCGCTACCCGACTCCTGTTCATCTACCACACACGCTGTAAGCTTCAACTGCATGCAGAGCCTCGTGAGCGTCAAACGAATAAACGAAACTTGGTCTCGTCATACATATGTTGGCTGATGTCCCTCATTAACAATGTAAAGCCCCATAGAGGATATCAATTCTAATACCAACTCTCCCCTAAGGTTTGTAACCCCAGCAGCCTGATTTAACGTTTAAGTCTCCCGCTATATTGAGATTGCTTTTTATCGTATATACAAAACCTTTCAGCTCACGCAAGCAGTCCACAATTATCTTAATCGTATATACATTAGGAGAGACATACCAATCTACAATAAATGCATTTTTTTAATGCACAATAAATATTCTGTTCTATTCTGTTTACAGTTAATCCGCCAAGCTCTGCAGTTACAAAACATTAACCGTTGCATGGCGGCCTAGAGCCCAGATTGCTGAGTTTCCATTATCGTCGACTGCTCACTCAACTCCATTTTCCCCAACTTGGTTTGGTTCCCTGATGATGCCCAACTCAATCCAATTCTCGGCCTTGTAGTGTGCTAGCAAGTCTTGCGAGAGGCAGCATTTATTTAAGTTTCTTTGCGAAACCTTTATTTTATAACCTGGTTGATTCTGTATAGTTCTCACTATTTCTCTACACCCTCCTCTATTAGTTTTGGTGTATGCCCTTACTTTCATCATGAACTTGGTCTAATTTTCTCTCCCTTTCGCAGTAATCTAATTCCCTGCGTCGGTGCCTACCCATGCCCATTTGTTATCAATCTGCATCTATTGCTTAAAACGCACATGCTCAATGCTATTGACTTCCCTTAGGCTTCCTCCTCGACTTGAGGAACCTTCCAAAGGCTTCCTCAAGTCGAGCCTTTAAATCATCATTTCCTGAGAAATTAAAACAACGTGTGAAATAACATTTTGATTTTGGGGTTTTACAAATTATGCTGCTTGCCACATCTTTGTATGTTTTAATTGACAGCTCACCATTTGTCTATTCTGGTATTTTAGACTGAGACATCATCAATTTGGAATTCTGATATTAGCTTACAAAATAGGTCGAAACTTACAAAATTAAAAAAAACACAATTCTCTGATCAGAACAATGCTCCTTAAACAGTACATATGATTCTTTTAATGTACGTACAATTAAATGTACATATGATTCTTAAACAAAGTCTTTTTACTTAAACAAAGTCTTTTTTGCCAGGCATTAGACGACTAGTTGCATCATTTTGATAGAATTCTTTGACTAGGTCTGCAATTGTAGAGTCCAATGTTCTCACAGGTAGGGTTTGGACACGACATTACATCATTTTCATTTCACATTTTTTTTGCCTTTTTACCAGCAAAATTAGACACTCCAAGTTCAATTTTCTTTAAAGTCCAACTTTTGGGAACACTTTTGTCTGACTTATCATTGAACTTTTTTTTCTATTAGCCAATAATTTCATTGTCATAGTTGTTTGTAGTGTCAGGTTATGAGGTACTGGGGCTTAAATTTAGTATAGCAGACTCGCGATTATCGGAGGTATTTGGGACCGTGTTTCCACCTCAAATCCGGAAAACTCGGATAATATAGAGGTTAAGTAAAAACTCGTGAAAGTGGGTAAATTGGTTTATTGTATAAAAAAAAAATTACAGCATAATTACAGACCTCTAAGCAAGTAGAAATATGAAATTATTTCTTATAGTCCTTAATTGTTTACTGAGTTAACCTCTGTCTTTCTTATATGATGCAATGTTACGCCAACGCTGAAGATAGAGTATGTCATGTAATGTACACTCCTCTTGTTGCTCTACGTAAGCGAGAGTGACGTCGATCAATTTTAGCCCATCGAGATTTGACATTGTTGGAGTTCACTGTCTTCTTCACTGTCTTTAGCACTGGGAACCATATCTATAATTTCCTGTTGATTTGATTTTCAACAGGTAGCTCATTAGTCAGTTGAACTAATTCGCCCATATTCTGCTGTACTGATACTCTCTTAGGTGACCCATCTATGTCAAGTAAAATTTCCCATGACCCTGACTTTTGAATGGTGGTAGTTTTCACCTCGTTCCACTTTGAAGCAATCCAGTATACTACATCTTTAATGTGACATGCTTTAAGGCTTCCTTAATAGTCAAACCTTCGTCTAATTTTACCATCAACATCTGGAGAAGCCTTCACCGATAATTTCTCTTCATTGTATAAGCGATGTCACGTTAGGCAGTAGGAATATATCTTTAATATCACCACTGCACAGTTCATTGACGTCTGGGTAAGATCGCGCATTGTCGAATAATAAGATAGCTTTCCTGGGGAGCTTATTTTTTACCAAAAGTGCTTCAGTGACAGGAAGCAATTCTTTAAATAACCAGTCACTAAAAATCGTGCTATCCATCCATGCACTTCTTTCGTTGCGGTACATTGTTGACATACAGTTGACTTTGATATTTTTAAAAGCTCTTGGGTTTTTAGACTTCCCAATAAGGAGAGGCTTTACTTTCAAAGAACCAGAAGCATTACAGGCAGCCAGAATTGTGACTCTCTCTTTACTTATTTAAATCCAGAAGCTTACTTTTCAAATTTTGCTGCTAAGGTTATTGAAGGTGGTTCACAGCTCCATCCCTTGAAGCTGTGAAAACCACAGAACAAGAGCGTCAGACGTCAGCTCGTAGTCGACCTTCTTCAAAGTCTTTCGACTGACACCACTGCCTGCACTCACACTTTTCTTTAGAAAATTTAAATCCCCAACAGCCACTTCCCTATCTTCCAAATCCGGAGCCACCTTTTTAATAGACTCAATTGTCCATCCGTTATATTGCTTTAAATTTCGTTTCAAGAGAAACTACAACTCCCTTCATTTGCAGTTTATATCGAAACTCAGAAATGAATAAACGCACAAAGGACAACGCAATAATATAACCACGTTTAACATGAGTGTAGAGTCAGCTGAAGGGACATTGGTAATGTGATGAGTTACGAGTGACCCCGAAGTACGACATCTAAAGCTCGACACTGCTTGTGAAACGAATAAACATCGCTTCTCGCCATAATTGTTCTGCCATTAAGAGCTTAATTTTTATTTTTGATCTTCCGATGACTAGCTCTGTTAACCCAGAGACTTGGTACACCGGGACTCGGATAATCATGAGTCTACTGTATTTTTAATTGAAAAGCTTCCATCACCTTTTTAATTTTAGTTTCTGGGAAATGTTCTTGAGTTAAACGTTCTCTTTGAATAGGTGATTTTTCGGTAGCAGTCGGACTTTTGTTCAAAGTTTCATTTGCCTATGTTTTTGCTAGAGTTGCTGGTACTTCAGAAACAATCAAATCATCTTGTAATTCTGAGCTGTTTGAATGCCAATCTTGTTGCTCAGGTAAAGTGACATGCTGTGGAAGTTTTAGTGTAGCTTTACCACACCCATCACACATCTTATCATATCTTGTCACCCTCATGTAAATTGGCATTATGTCTCCAAATATTTTCATTCACAGATCATATTTTTCTTGTGTTAATGATAACTAGGTTTCTTAACTTGGTTACAACATTATACTAAAAAATGTTTGGATATACTTGGTTCATTCGTGTTGTAACAATGTTACATTATAGAGCAACGTTAAACATTAACATAATAATAAGAGTCAAATTGTCTTCATTCAATTGTCATTTCAAATGCTTATAACACTAAATATAACTGAGTCATACTTTTAAGTAAACATTTTAAGTAACACTGCTGGCAGCTAATTGTTTACTCACTGAGATCTTAGATGAAACTAAGTAAATTTTGAGCTAGACTACGCATGCGTCACACTGCTGCAAGACTATGAACAAGGCAAGTCCATGAACAAGGCAACATGCTTTTAATCTAGGCCCAGATTGGCCAAGTACGGGCTCTGGTCGATCATTTCCAAGTGGTGTACCTGTTCCACCATTGACAAGTATCACCAAATATTATCCAAGCATACTACCCGATGCTTGGATATTTGTCGAGGTGGCCGACAATTATTGACCAGCTTCCAACCCAAATCAAAAGAGCCGCCACATTTGGCAAGTGTTTTTGCGCAAATTGCTACACACTGGCCCAGCCTGGAAGAAAGATTACATAAGTATACTGTTATAATTTACAAAATTCTTTTGTTTTGTTTTCCCGTGAATTTTAATTTTTTTTATAAAATTTCAAAAAAGAAAAAGAAGAAGTGAAAGAAAAAGATTTTTTTAAGCAAATAATAAGATACAGCATTTATGATTGTGAACGCTGCTGTAATTAAAGACACATCATTATCACTTATAATATTATTATCATGGTAATAAGAATCACGTTATTCCATGATTAATTAGTAATTATGCTAAATATTTATTGATATTATTATATTAAGTAACAGGAAAATAAATAAACAACGTTTTTACAATTAAAAAATAATAACCTGATTCCGAACGTGTCCAGATTTCAAATGTTTGCCACTGAATTACTTGGCCTGCCTTATACAGTGTGGTTCCGCAGGCTGCAATCCAAGAGAGGGTGGCCAAGTGGGGATGCAATGTTTGTCAAATGTTACTGGGCAAGGCTGGCCCATAGTGCCCTAGCTTTAGTAGAATGCTAGAAAACTTGTGATTAGCAGATAGTTTACTCACACTGGTATATGCTCTTTTTGATTTTAATGTAAATTGATTGCTCTATATCTTATGCTTTTTCTTTTTGTTCACCTTTTTATGTTGATTATTATATAAGAATTGAATATTATAATCACTTGCATATCTCACTTCCATTTCTCACCCTTCCATATTATTATTTTATATTATTTGTTAATTGTGAATTATTTTTTGGTTTATGTTAATATGTGCAATAATTATCAAATTGATTCAATAAGTTGTACATAGTAATTCAAGGCTGTAATATTAAAATTTTTAGCATTGCACGAGTTCCTACCAAGCGCAAGAATGTCAGTCGGTCGACCAAGTGACGCGTTGTTGCCATGTGCTGCAACAGTTGCTGGAAGCCCACCTGCTACTGCTGCTGCTGCTGTTGCAAGAGCTGGCGCAGTTGTCGCACGTATACCCGTCCCAGCCAAAATATGGCCACCATTGTACGGTTATTATTGGCGCGTGTATGATATGGAGAAAGATACGTTGCCAGGTAGTATTGCCCGAGGATGCCAAGATCGTGGTGGGAATGACGTATATGTTGGTAGAATGTATCATGCCTCCGATTGGCATGTTGCGCAAGTTATACCAGAGGCGACACAGTGCATCTTTACTCATAAAGGTGAAGAGATTTTTGTACAAGGAAGATGCCAGGTATTGATTCACATTTAATTAAATATATTTTAAGATCCATTTTTATCTTTCATATACCATATACGTATGTAATACGTATATGATATAGGAAAGATATAGGATTCATGTTTTTACATTTGTTTCTCTATTTTACCTTAGTACGTCTCTTGTATTTAAATCACTGCAATCCGTTTAAACACAATTCAAAGATGGGGTCATTAGGAACAATTTACCGCAAAGAAATGTTTTCCATAACATTTTTTCTTGGTGAAAATTTTAAAAGAAAGGCGTATTTTTCGGTGTCTGTTCGTACGTACTTAAGGGTATACGGATGTATATTCCAGAATAACACCTACCCAATTAGACCGATTTGGATGAAATTTGGTAAATAGGTGTAGATGATGAATCCTCAAAACGGGTTTTCTTATTTTTTTTTATAAATTCATTATGGTGGACAAGAGCCATTTTTTTGCGCCAAATTCTCTCAAAAATTTGATATTCATACTAGGAGGCTGAAATTTTGCATACGTATAGTACCTTGTATTCTGCGAAAAAAATGTCCCACCTTACCTTCACATACAGAACGCGACGTTGCCGCGTTCAAGTTTTTCTGTTCAAGAACTGTAAAAGATAGAACGTTCAAGTAAACTTTATTCTATAGGATACCAAAAGCCCCTTCGGCTTTGTTTCAAATATTCTTTTCTAAAATTAAAATTTAACATATATACAGGCTGTTAATTTTCAGCGACCATTTTCTCAGAAAGAGACATCTAATTTTGATTAAAAGTTTTGTGTTGAAAGTTCCTTTAATACTAAAGGGATATACAAAATATAAAAAATCGCACACGTAACCTTGGGAGTAATATGACCTTGAAAAGAATGTGTATAACCCTAAATATCTCGGTTGCTATGAAAGTTGTAAAAATGAATCTTGGGAAACTTATCTAAGACAAGGAACCTCAATTTTGCCTCGTGTACAGTTGAAAATACTGAATCGACTTTGAGCAATAAAATTTGTTTTCAAAAACTTTTGAGTAACACCATACATAATTTCTTATAATTCCAAATATATAGACCCTAGTAATTTTTAAAATTCTTCAGTGGTCACTACGGTAACAGATTACCAATAATAATGAGTATGCTATGTATTGACTGATGCACAATACACAATGCATGTGATTGACAATTGTTTTTATTTTTCTTATTTATCGTATATCTACTGGTATTTATTTTCCCACGGTCATAAGCCATATATTTTTAAATGAAAAAATTAAGATTCGTTTCAATTTATATTACAATACATTGGAGGTTCGCCCCAAACTTATATAATAAAAAATTCGTGGACGTGATCGTCACCCCATCTTTCATATACA
>WYDF02021760.1:0-13164 GCA_009867245.2 Adranes taylori | reverse complement strand
TTTTATGCAAGATGTAACAAAACGTAGGACTTCCAGTATATGAAAGATGGGGTGGCGATCACGTCCACGAATTTTTACAATTTTGAGTAGTACTTCGCGTCATTCTTATAAAAGTTCATTAGAATATATTACTAACTGCTCAAAAACGAAAATTAAGTTGTGCACTGTGCATTACGACTGACTTCATGCATGTTCAAATTTTCAATGCTCACTAACTATTAAAATAAATAAAAACCTAAATATTTTGTTTGTTTGTAGAGTAATCTGTTGCAAGACAAAGGTTACAAGACAATTATATTGGAGGGAGATAGTATAAAACAAGTAAAGAAGAAACGCCATCTACTGACTCGTTTCCCTTCTACTTTTAAATGTTCATAACTAATAGTAATATATGAATGGTACCATATTTAGCGCTTAACACATGTTTAAGTTACTACTGTTAACAACCTTACAAGTGTATACATAATTTATAAAATACAATTCAACGCCTCTTATTTATAATATTATTAGTAAATTGAAGTAATTAATATCTATATGGAAAACTAGATATCTGAGAAAGTATTTAATGTATGTCACAGTTACCCGTTTACTTAATTTGCATTCCAAAACTATTATTAGGTTAGTAAGACCAGTATATTTCTACATATTTTAGCGTAAAAACCAAAATGTGTAGCTATTACTTTCAGTTCTTTTTTTTTTTGCATATAACTATAAACACATTTTAGCATAATATAAAACTATAATTATAGTATATGGCCAACATAGATCTCTTTTTTCATACGTTCTCTTCTACTGCAGTAATAAGATTTCATGTAATCGTACGCGAATGTTTTTTTAAATTTAAAATTGGATTTACATGCTCTTATATAACAAATAGGTATTTAAAGAAGCGACATGTATTCATTATTGCATTAGACATTGTTGTGTTGTGAGACAAGATTTCAACAAGTATTATAATAGTTGTTCTTTAACACCTTGACTGTTTCTTTCACAAATCTTATCCCGAACACCGCTTTGATTTAATGTCAAAAACTGGACATGATTTATTATTAACAACGTTGAAAAAAAAAATAAAGTTTCAATTTCAAATCAATTCGTATGCTCTTTATTAAGGATAATTCAACAGAATGAATTATCCTTAATAAAGAGCCTACGAATTATCTCGTAGTCCTGAAAGTCATTTACGAACTATTTTATTAGCCATGGAACTCATTTTAAAACGCCTAAAACGCAGAATGCTGTGTTATCAATAATGTTGCAAAAAAAACATAGTTGCACTTTTAAATCGAACAGGATGCATTATCCTTAACCATTCAGTGGTGACGCACGGTGCCAGAGACCGTAATCAAACATTTCCACCAATAAAATTTGCTACGCGTAGTCCTTCACGCTGTCGCGTCTTAAATGCATCCGAGGTGGGGCGACAAGTGTTAGTATGTATTGGCATTTTGAATCGATCGGTTGTTTTACGTGAGTCTTTGTTTACGGTCGCCTAGACCGGCGTCACAATTGGTGTTACAAAAATTTTGTTAACGTAATTTATTCTACATCGTGCATTTCTTGATTTTATTTCAATGTTACTTATATTAGTGCAATGTCCGCATACGAAGAAGAGCAAGAAAAGCTTGAGCGGTTTATGAATGAAGATTCGCTGAGAAAGATGACAAAGCATTATCTGAAGATGAGAATGAAGAACCAGCAGAAGACCATGTGGAGTCGAATGAAGAGTCGTCAGATACTTAACAAGAGTTTGAGGATGCAGAGGAAAGTTAAGGTGAATATACTGGTCCCGATTTTCTTGGGAAGGACATAAAAACCAAATGGAAGAAACATGCTGCACCATATTCCAAAACTAAAACTAAGAATATAATAAAAGTGAAGCTTCCTACTGTGAGACACGCACTGAACAATTATCAAGCGCCTTTGGAAATTTGGCGTTCATTTTTTGGTGACGATATTATAAACCTTATAATGAGTCATACCAATGAATATTTAACATCAGTAAAAGAATAGCTGTAAAAGAAGTCTAAATTGAGACTCTATTAGGATTACTCCTTTTTGCTAGAGTGAAAAAACGCAACCATCTGAATGCTGAAGACATTTTTCAAACGAATGGTACCGCTCCAGAATTGTTTAGAACCACATTATCTCTTCACAGATTTCGGATGTTGATGCGCTTTCTCCGTTTTGATGATATATGTGTACAAACACGAGAAGAACGCCTTAAAACCGATAAATTAAGCACCAATTAGAGTAGTGTTTGATAAATTTGTAAACAAAATTACAACATATCCTGTTATGTTAGAGTCGATGAGAAATTGGAAGCTTTCAGGGGTCGATCCCCATTCTGACAGCATATCCCCCTGAAACCAAACAAATATGGTATCAAAATGTTTGCTTTGTGTGATGGCAAAATGTTTTTCACACATCATCTGGAAGTATACGTTGCTACTGAACCGGAAGGGCCATTTTTTCGGTACATTAGTGGAATGGCGATTGTACAACTGTTATGCGAACATATCTATGGTTCTAGACGTAATGTTACAACAGATAGATGTTTAGTAGCGTTCCATTAGCTGAGTACTTAATGCAATAAGGCCTAACAACCATAGATACAATGCGATGCAATTAAAGAGAATTACCACCAGAATTTGTTCAGTGTAACTCTCCATTGGAAGCAGCACGTTTGGATTTGGGCACAGTTGTACAATTATATCGTACATCCCAAAAAAAAAACCTCATTTTGATTTCGACGCAGAAACTAAAAAGCCTGAGATTATAATAAATTATAATCATACAAAATCGGGGGTTCATATAGTCGATCAACTTTCAGAAGTGCTGAATGTTACGAGCACTACTGAGAAGATCTTGAGAAGAAAATTTCTTGAAGGTTTAGCACTAAGTCTAATTGAACCCCATCTAAGAGTTCTAGTTCAATTGACGAATCTGTCAAAAACCAAGATGTGCAGAATGTGGTTATAAAAAGAATCGAAAGATAAAATATAGTTGCAGAAAGTGATGTAAGTTTTTGTGTTTGGAATATATTGACGTTGTCTGGACTAATTGTTTTCGTATTTTCAACACAGATGAATAATATGTCTCCTTTATGTTGTAAAACTTTAAGAAATATAGTTTTATGAGTCACAAAGCCTTTTTGTTTTCTTTTATTAGCAATAGATTTAATAAATTTTGTTACACATTTAACAATGACACATTCGGACTACCAGACTGGCGTCACCACTGAAGGGTTAATAAGGAGTCTACGAGTTTTCTTGTAGTGGGCGTCTGTAGTAGGTGTTTACATCTATACGCCACTAACGAATAAATTCGTACTAAATTATTAGCTTATTTTGTACTAATATATATCTATCGTAGGAAGGGAAAAGATTTGATCACTTGGATATGCTGATGATGTATGTATGGCAAGTAGTAAAGAAGAAATACAAGAGGTGATTGATAGAGTGAACAAGTATATGTGATAAAGATGATTGGAAATAAATGTGATCAAGACGAAAGTAATGGTGTGCAAGAAGGGGGGAGGAATAGTCAACTAAAATAGAAACAAGCAATAAACAAACGTAACAGTTCTCTACTCAATAAGCAGTTTTCTACTGTCTTAGTGAATTGTAAATGAGTAGCGACTAAAGCTTAATCAAACGCATCATATATGCATCTGCATTAACACACAGTGAAATTGGGTGTGTAGTTGTAGCGCATGGAACGGCAGCCATAGAAGTAACGTTGGAGCTATTGGTACTGTTTGGTACGTTGGCCTGACGCTATTATTGTTTCACTTTTACAGTTCCATATGTAACTAGCTACATCGGTGACATGTCGCGCGTTGTAACGCTACACAAAAGCAGTGCTACAAAGTAGCGGTTACACGAGTAACGATGCATCACAACGTTACACACACTTTCAATATCATCAACCTCATTTTCCCCGAATCAACAAACTTCGCCTTCCAAACTTACCCAATCCTTTCAGCCGCTACCTGAATTTTGTCTAACTAATTTCTTTAACCATCCCAATTGGATTTCCATTCATCCAGAATACTGATGTATTTCATTCATCAGAATACTGTTTGAGAATGTTTATGCGAATAAAGGTTTATTTACTTATTGTATTATTATCTGTGCAGGGTCAGAGAAAAGTTCCTTGTAACCAACTCCAAGTCTCTATATCTGTCAAACTGTAAATGACAACGTGAAAAATGACACTTCATTTTATTGTCGATAAGAACGCAAAAACATTATTTTCTAACGCGCATTATTTCCATTTTTTCGATAGTCAAATTGAAACGTAAGAGTGCGATTGCACTCTATTTGGCGAGTGAACTGCAACATTTGAAAGCGAACAAAATGTTTGTGTATCGCACCATATCGCGATATCGGCAGGGTTGTAGATCGCCACCGATCCGGCCAAAAAAGGTCGGCAACAAGCAAAAGGTATTGATAGATCATAATAGTAATGACATATCTTGTCATATAATTGAAAAAAACTTATTGCGAAAGGCTGATGCATAACTCCTCAGTAGTACCATATCCTCACAAATTAGCAGGTTTTCGGTCCTTTCTATACAGGGTCATGATAATTTCGTAAAATGAGGAAAAGTTCATTAATGAGCACCATTAGATGTATAGCTATTAACAATGGCTTTGAAGACAGTACTAGTCTTAAACTTTTTCTATTCTAGAAAAGTTTAATAAATTAGACACTAATTTAACACCAAGTTATGTTTTATCTAATTCTGATGCAAGTAAATATTTTTCTTTAGCATATCTTAACAATGATTGTAACAGATTCGTCAATCTCTTCAAAAAAAAAAAAAACAAAACATAAAATAGCTTTCCATAACGCCAATCACTTCAATAGAATTTAGAACAACAATGATAAGACTCCTTTAATGGAGTCAGTATACTTTAATGGATCTATCCGGGATTTATCAGTTTAATTGTAGCAATTGTAACTCATTTTTTGTGGGATTACCGTTAAGAAATTTCAAAATTAGAACTTCAGAGTACTTCAATTCTATAAGGTTCAAAACTTGATAACAGTTCATTTGCAAAACACATATTGGACAATAATTATGATTTTAGTTCGTGGACAAATTTTAAAGCGCTTCAAGTTTGTAATAAAAATTACATAGCTAAACAACTGGAGCAAATTTATATATTCGTCAGAGAATGGGAGCGAGAAGATGATATAATCAACAGGCAGGTTGGCTATGAGATATCAACATTTTTGAAATCGATTAGGCTTCATTTATGCTATGAATAAGAAAGAATTTTCTAAATTCTCTTCATAATTTATTACTATTAAAAAATATTTGTTACAATATATCAATTCACGTAAATTATTTTTCATATTTTTAAAATAGGTTAAATAAAATCTATACACATGGCACTTTTTAGATCACCACTGGATTCACCTTTTCAAGTATAATAATTTGTTAAAGAATTATTTTCCTTGCAGTTGACCTACTCAAACGGGTTATGAATTGTCTGAATTTTGAATGTATTTTTGGACAATAATGATAATATTGCAGTAGTTTCTTTAAAACTGTAATTTGTTCTTTTGTACTGACAATAATCCGACAATACTTGTTTAACCTATTGTACTTGCAATAGTTGTTTAACTTATTTCTTGTTTTGATAATTAAAATTTTTGAACTATTTCATATCTGTATTGAACTAAAGAGGGACTGTCAATTTTAATTAAGTATTTCCTTCCTCATCAGTTGGGGAATTATATGGCATCATTGATAGATTTGGCTATTTTAAAATGTTTTTGAAATTAAATTTATTTATCATAAAACAATGATAAATAAATTTAATTTCAAATTACAATACATATTACAATATCTCAATGAGTGATATTGAGATATTGTAATATGTCGTAGGTACATTTAAGGTATGTTTTGCTTTCTCTACTCAATTTATTATCTTTAAAGTAGCTATTTGTTTAGTTCTCCTGAAGAATGGGTATTTGTTTCCCCGAAACAGTTGTCAAGTAGGAATTGATTGTTCCTCATGGCTGGAGGTACTTAAAATGTTAAATGAAGTTTCGGAACACTTGAATTTAATTCAATTAAAATGTGGACACCAATACTGAAACGTGTACAATTCAATGACTACATGTGTTACACATAGAAATCAATATGTGTATAATGCAAATGAGCAATTGAAAAAGTAAAAGTAAAAAAAAATATAATTGATCCTGTATTTAAATATCAAAGTGTAATAGAAGAAAATGCGACACATATACCGGCTTTACCGTTGTGAATAAATTGTTATTTAGAATTAAAAACAAAGCGAAATGTATACTGGGTGAATGCTAGTAAGTTGAAGTTAAATATCGTTGTTAGTATAGAACCTATTGAATGTAATTAAAAGGCAGGTTCCTACTCCATATTATAAAATTATTTTAAAGCATATTATAAAAATTTAAATGTACAGTAGAATCCCTCATATCGAACCTCGGCATATCGGACTCCTCAGGATATACGGCCATGTGTTGTCAGATTGTTCGCCGCTACACATTTATCTACACATCTTTCGTGTGAGCGTGTCCCGACATGAAAAGTGACTCATCACTGTTTTGTTTTTTGTTTTCCTTAACAGCATAAACCATTTCTCTTCTGATCGTGATAGAGAATGTTTATAGGATAAATACAGTGCATATAAAGTGAAGTGTTACGCCTACAATATTTAACTAAAATGGCCACTCCAAAATGTAAGCGTGTTTGTGTTTCAGTCATGCAAACACTAGAGGTACTACACCGTTCGGAACAAGGTGAGTTAGTAATTAAGTTAGCATCTCAGTTGAGAGTAGGAGCAAGAACAATGAAAGTTTGGAAAAAAAGTGTACTGATTTGGAAGCGTATTCACTAGCTGTTGAGATAGATAATGCTTTGAAAAATAGACAAATGTTAAAATCACCAAAACTTGGATTATTGGACGATGCGTTATGGGTTTGGTTTTACCAGGAAAGGCGTACAGGAACACCATTATCAGGTCCTAGTATTAAGGAAAAGGCGATAAAATTACATTAAAAGTTGGGGGGGGGGGGGGGGGGTGAAGATAAATTTAATGGTGGCTTGACCGATTGAAGTTGTGCTATGGAATAAGGCATGTTATCATTGCGGGGGAGAAACAATCAGTTGATGATGATGCTGCTAAAGATTTTATAACAAAATTTGAGAAGTTAGTTAAAGATCAAAAACTGGTACCGGATCAAGTTTACAATATAGAGGAAATGGCGTTAAATTATAAAATGCTTCTTAAATCAACTCTTGCCGCTAAAAATCAAAGTGTTAGGCACAAAGCTAGGTAATGCCAACAGTAACGTAAAAATGCCATTGTTTGTAATAGGAAAGCCAAAGAAAAAAAACCACGAGCCTTCAAAAATATTAACATGGCAACACTTCCCTTTTATTACCGGAATCAATCATCTGCATGGATGGAGTCCAGATTATTTCAAACATAGTTTTTTGACGAATTTGTACCCGCAGTGGAAAAGAACTTAAAACTAAAAAATTTACCTGCTCGTGCTGCCCAGTAGAATCCCTCGTGCTCTTATTAGATAACGCCCTAAGAAATCCTTGTGAAAATGTTCTCAAAAAAGCCTTGTTTTCTTACCTCCTCATGTGAAACCTAATTCAACCAATGGATCAGGGTGTCATTCAGTGGTTGAACAAGAGATATAGGAGAAATATGTTGGGTCCTTGCTTGAGAAAACCGAAGAAGAGTGTTCTATTTTTGAGGGCATGAAGAGTTTTAATATAAAAGATACAATCTACACCATCGTCGCAGCATGGGATGAAATCAATGAATCTACTCTCCAAAAAACGTGGAAAAAGATATGGCTATCTTTGGATGAAACTAAAAACACTTCCCAGATAACAAAAAATTCCTGCACAGGAGATGGAGTGACACCCAGATCATCGACAGCGGCGACTACGCAAGTGGAGCCAGTAGCAGTTGAGACAGATGTAGTAGAAACCCTACAAAATCTACAAACGTTTCAGCGAGACATTCAGTTATCAGACGTAAAAAGGCAGCTAGTGGAAGCTGGCGTTTCTGAGGCAGCCAGTTGAGAGCTCACTGATGACCAAATTATTTCGGTTTTGCAATGCACCGCTACAGTTTGTAGATGAAAATTGCATAGATGAAGAAGAAGTCAGTGACACCGCAGTGAGCCATTCCGCTGCCAAATACGCGTTTGAAGTCACGCTAAAATACATCGAACAGCATCCAACAACAACAGCAATGGACGTATTGTGGGTAAAAAAGTGGCGGGAGGTATCAGCAAGATCAAGGCCGGCAAAATTGAAACAAAAATCCGCCACAGACCTTTGTAATTAAAACACTTTCATTTTAATCATTACGTATGTACATATTTCTTTTATTAGAAGTATTATGTATTTGAGTTTCTATGGATTAGAATAAACAGATTTTTTCACTACCGATATTAGTTTTAATTTGCTCGTCGGAATATCCGACCTTTTTCGTGTTCAAACCACGGGCCGGTCCCATCGGCGACGGATAAGAGAGGTTCTACTGTATTATAAAAATATTTAATGTACAATGCGGTTAATGTTATCAACATAACATCTTTTAAATGAAACGCCCTATATGTAATTTCATGTTTTAATTAAGAGCAATTTGTTTTTACATTGTCAGATTCTACTAGTTTATGTAGTGTATAGGTTATGATCAAATTTTACTGAAAATTGTTGACATTTGAAAGCCCAATTTACGCCTAACAAAAAACCTTCATATTCTTGTAGCCATAGCTTCTACTATAGATCTACTTTTCTATCAATAGATTAAATCGAAATAATTGTTTTATATTTTTTAATGAATCATCCTACATATTATAATATAAAAAAACTGTATTACTGTATCTAGTTTCAATTTTTTTAATCACTCCTTTTATTTATAATCAGTAGTTTCTAAGATATTTGCTACTAAACTAGTGAAAACTTCAGATATAAAGCTATATAGCAAGTTGACCATGGAAAAATGGCAAAAAAATTAATATATCAAATGCCTACATTCTTGTTTAATAAACTTGTTTTATAGTGTATATTAATTTGTAAATATTTAGCAACATTTTACAATCGACTAACTAATGAACAAATTAACAGACGTGATTTGAATATTAGAAAAAGTCCGGTTGGAAAATCCTGAATGCTGGACGATGAAAAAACAGGAGAGACATCATGAATGAATTCAAATTGAAAACATAACAGTAAAACACTTAATGAATTGTTTTAATCGCCCTGGTTTCGTACTGTATAAAAAATGCAAATCATATTGGCAGTAAAGGAAAATTGACATATTAGTAGTATACTGGAAATTACTCGGAATGGGCCTAGAATTGTCACGACCATAAATCTTACATCCCAATTCTTACATAAATCTTACATAGTATTTCATATTTCATCGCAAATTACACAAAGCGTGATGTTTAAATATTTGGACCGTTCTAATTGAAAATTAAGTAATTGACCCACCTTTTTTCCAGGGACAAGTAAACGTAATGATAATGTAGATTTCCTAGAAAATTATTGCTCAAAATACAACTTTTTATATAAATAAAACTCAAAAGTATTCCAAAAACTCCATATTTAATTATTGAATTGTAGATGTTTAACGAATTCAATACGAACAATATCAAAATGATATGTTATTGACATGTTTCGGGAAAACAATTTTCCCATCATCAGAACTATTGAATATCAAAAGCTGTTGGTGAGTATAAAAGTAATAATTAAATGTAAAAAATGAATTACATTTATCTCGATGTGAATCACTAGTCACATGTTGAAATTAATTCAATGAACTTTTTGGAATTATTTTATTTATTTTATAAGTTAACATTTTGAAAGTTTTAAAAAATTTGTTATTTTCATAATAAAAATAACATTGAAATCTGTAGTTTAAAATTCACAATTTTAATTTAACCTTAGCTTTCGCCATTGTTGAAGAGCAAAACTGCTGCAAAGCAACCAGAGCATATTATGAGGATGCCGGAAATATCAATATGCGCATGGTCAAACAATTATGAATGCGCATGAGTCTGAATGAATTTCTAATTATAAAACAGAGGTAATTCAATTTTTAATCATGATTAAAGAAAAATGTATGAAAATCATAAAAAACAAAAAATAAACATTTTGAAATTTTATTGCAAAATTAGTTTATTCCTCTCAGAATTGTTACTGTGTATTATATTGCACTATACGCTAACATATTCTGTCGACAGACGTACATATGAAACTGTTCGAATTCGAGATTTTGATTGGAAGTACTTTTGAAGTTTGCTGAAACTAAATAATTGATTTTGGAAAAACCAATTGTTTGGGTTTGATTTCTATGATTGCCTATTGTGTACTTGTCCACCTCTGAGTCGTTTATGTGAACTTAAAAATATATACCCCGATAATTCCTAAAATATTGAATTGAGTACTTGCATTGAATTATTGCCATTAGAAGCTAAAATTTTGCCAACATTATAATATGAATCTAAAACACAATGTTGCTGCCTTTAAAATATTGTAAAATTTAAAACGTTTAAACAAATGTTATTGAGTAGCATTTTTTTGATTTTATATATGTTTCCAAAATCATTATTTAACATATATTCAAAAAGTTTTTGTTATACAAATTTAGAGACAAATAATGAATTCCTCAAAATAGTTCCTGTAATTTGTTTTTAAATTTCTCGTATCAAAAGCTTATTCAGCGCTTCCAGATTTGTCCAACGTGCGGTCCACGGGCCGCATGTGGCCCAAAGCAGGTACCTATGCGGTCCAACGATCATACGTAACAAATTCGGTAAATCTTTCGTAGAAAATTGGTATGTTTTGAAAAATTTTGATGGATTTATTTTACATTATTTTAACGAGTATTTAATATCCTTTTCAACAAAGCAAATACATATTTTATTAAATTTTCTAGCGTGGCCGAATAATTAAGTTTTCATATTTCGTGTGCCTAAATCTATTTTTCTTGGTCCCCAACCTTTCTTGGTTTCCTGATTCAAAAATCACCTTTTGCGTAGTTGTCTACTCTCTCTACGACTTTGGATTCATCTAATTTTAGAACATTTAACTACAAATTTTCAAATAGAATTATGCATGCGATAATTTCATTTGAACATAAAGTCTTGTATAAATTAAAGAATTTTGGTACATTCAATAAAAAATGGACATTGGATTACTTTTTTGTTGAGATAAATAGTAAGGCATTCTGCTTAATTTGTCGTGATAAGAGAACTGATATTTCTAACTCATCTTATCTCATCAAACAATTAGCAGGAGAATTGAGGAACCTAAATTGAGGCAGTCTGCCATTTTATCAGAAGTATTAATCACGAATATATGATAACTGAAGAAATGGCTGCTTTGGTATCACTAAGAGACACGACAACCTCGAGAGCCGTGTATGAAGCTGTGCAGAGAAGAGTAACGCGATTTGTTTGTTGATAATATATCTGGTGTGGTACGAAAGGTGTCCCACCTATGATTTGCAGAAAAGAAGGACCTGTAAAATTAATAGAAAGCTGCGTCATTGCTATTAGAAATTGTGCTTTGATTAAATATCACTGCATAATAGATTAAAATAATTTATGCGGACAAGCTTTAAAAATATGACTGTGAAGTTACCAATACTGTGACGTTTATAAGGTCACAAGGCTTAAAACGCAGGCATTTTTCAAAAATTTAAACCCTGAGTATGGCGCCATCATATACTTTACAGAAGTAAGGTGACTGAGCCGAGGAAAAGCTACAATGCTTGCAGATTTGGCATTTTAGGTGGGTATGACTACTCATTTAAATGTGTTAAACATGTGCTCCAGGAAAAAGGTTAACTTGTCAACATAATGTTTTGAACCATAAATGCTGTTAAGTCATGGAAGAGCCAAATTAATGCGAACAATTTTGTGCACTTCCCCATATTGGACAAGCTTAGTCCGAGGAATGGAAATGCATATGCAGTGTTGCTTATTGATTTAACGCGAGATTTTGAAATTAGATTCCAGAATTTTCGAAAACATATTCAACATTTTTGGGAACCCATTTTCTATCGATGTAGATAAACTGCAAAATAATTTCCAAATGAAGTGCATAGAGTTGCTATGGGACATAGAGGTAAAAGAAAATTTGACAACGCCACCATATTGGACTTCTGTAAAATATATCTACCCAGAGAAAAATATCCTCGTTACAGAGGCATACTTTGTTCATGGCAATTTTGTTTGAAAGCAAATATATCTGAGCAACTCTTTTCAAACGTAAATCATACTGAGAGTCAAATCCAGAACAGAATAGGTGACAAACATCTTGAAAATACTCTGAGGATTTCCACAACGTTAATTCAGCCAGATATTAGTGCTATTATCTTTAAAAGAGAGCAATGTCAAATTTCACATTGATTTATTACTAGATATTTGTAAATGAAATTTACAATAAAACAATGGCGTCAATTTTATATAAATAAAACAGTATATACAGGGTCCTGCGAAGAAAGCTTTGAAATCTGATATCTGTTAGTCAAACATTTTATTATAATTAAATTGAAAGTAAATTTTAATTCATTTATAAAGTAAAAATAATGAATAACTCAATTAACGAAAAATATTTTTAATTCTGTATAAATATTGAAAACAAGATTTAATTATTGTATTAGGAGTTTGCATTTTGACAAACATATGTCAGAATTCAAAGCTTTCGTTGCATTTGTTATCACTTATAATATTTCAAGTGCATTGATTGTTACGGGTAATTTTTTCGAGTGATTCTCAAGTGAAGAAGGAAATTATAAGTTGATTGGGTCGACTTCTACAGATGAACTGGCGTTACTCTTGAAAAACTGGGTAGCTAATATGAAAAAGAAGAATGGAGGTGATTATAAGAAAAGTAAAGTTAAATTGATGTGGAATTCGACGGCCAAATAATTGCAAGAATTTTTTTTTAAGGAATTTCATATTAAATTTGATCCCTTAACTGACGCTGTGCTCGAGGAACAAGAGATGCAAAACGTCGTGTGTTACAGTGGAACCCTAATAAAAGAAAAATAAGTTCTATAGCTTTAAATAATGAAGAATTATCAAAAATAATGGCAATATGAAAAGAAGACTCTCTTGATGGTTTAC
>WYDF02021759.1:4256-26577 GCA_009867245.2 Adranes taylori | reverse complement strand
GAAAAACGTCGTAAGCACTATTAATCACCACACTTTGTACTCTTGAAATCTCCTGCCGCTTTGCTTTAATTTGTCCCTCCAGATTATTCCTCTTATTAAGCAATTTCTTCAAGTTTGGGCCACTTTGACGCTTCCCTCCTGGAACTAATTCTAAAGTAAACATTTTGATTTATGTTTAATAAGTTGGAATCAGAATGGATTCTCTCTTGGATTCTCTCTTGGAATGGATTCAACACACGGTTAACCCTGGTAATATCTCCAAGATACCAAAAGCTGGTGTCTTGCCTGTAAATCCTCAATGGACCCATGCGCATCATCATATGCAGTGACCGGTTCTGCAGATCTTGTTTGGGTTATTTAAATCTTCATCACTATCTTCCCGCAATAGCTGATAGTGCTGCCTTTTAAAATAACCTACATAGTCCAGAAGATGTTGTTTGGTCATATTTGAGTGTTCAGAATGTATATCCAGTCAGATCGTATATATCCTGTTCATGTAGCCTCGCTTAGCGGGTTCGTTCAATTCATAGGCGCGCATTAAATCCTAACGCCATCTCTCTGTCCAGTTCAGGCGCTCGGTCTCGGCGTTGGACTCAGTTCCTCTCTCGTTAGAGAACAGGCATCTCGAGCTACAGGCAACTGAGGAACTGGTTTCACTAGTTTCTCTTTTATTTTTCGGAACTAAGTGAGTATTTTCTTTAGGGGAGTAAATCCGGAAGAAACCTGTGAAATGTTGTCGTCAGGAAATGTTGTAAAGGTATTTCACTAGGGAGTCGCCGCAGGGGGATAGGGAGTCGCCGACATAAAAAGTGCTCCCTTTTGTTGTCAGCAGGCTATTGGGGGTATGGGATTTTATTATTATTATTATTGGGTCTACACAAACCTGCAATTCACTTCCACAATTATTGTGTAATAATTATAATTCTTCTTTCCTTTGATCCTATTTTAAGCAACTATTGTCCTAGTCATATTAAACTTTGCTTAGAAATGTTACAACGCAGATATATAAACCTATTTCGTGCAAGCTCTAGTAAATTGAAAATATATATTTCGAGTATACGGAGGCATGCGCGATACGCAATTTAGAAAAACGACCCCTAACCAACAAATACAAAGTTCGTCAAGAGGTAGCCGAAACGATGATGTGACCACTTGAACACGACCTCGTCGCCGAGCTTTCCCTTCTCGAAAAAATATTCGAGTACTCTTGCTTTGTTTCTTCCTTCAGCAATATAGGTATAGAAGTCTAGCTGAAAAATCGATGATTTCCTACTTGACAAATACGGAAGTAGAATAAAAATTATATTAAAGTTCATGTTTTCATTCGTAATCTTGATTTTATATAACATGTATATATATATATATATATATATATAGATATAGATATACATAGTATTCTTGAAAGGTTAACTAATGTAGTTATTTATAGCTAATAGACGAAATTGGTACTTGAAACAATAATGGCTAAATTAACTTGAATACTTGAGACAAATATTTCCGTTTCTAAAGCATAATACAATTAGTATTTTAAATATAACAAAAATTATACAAAGTGATGACACTAAATCTAAATTACGCTCAAGTTATTCTAAACACGCGAAACGAGGGAACAAAGTTACAAACAAAAACTCTGTAGAGTCTACGTTTAAATCAAATAAACAAACAAAATGTACAAATTATTCAAAGACTGAGAGGAAATTCAAACAATGGTGGCACCCAAAATTCGGACGAGAACGGCAGAAACCCATTGGCAGAACAGTGGTCATTTCAAATCCTCAGAATACATAATTTATTATTCCGGTGGAGAAGATAGGAAAACCCATGGTGTCGGTATAATGGTACCAAACAAAATCAACAATTTTCTGCTAGGCTATGAACCAATTAACAAATGAGCAATCTCTTTGAAGCTTAATACGAAGCTCTCTGCCCTAAGCATCATGACACTATACGCTCCCACTCATGATGCTAATGACGAAGAGATCAAGGCATTTTTTAGGAACGACAGAGGAGAACGCATAGGAACGACAGTAGAACAGAATGACAGAGGAGAACGCACCATCCAATTTTGCATCGAAAATACGCTCACAATTACCTAATCGTTGTATGAGAATCATAAATGTAGATTATACACCTGGAGATAACCTGATGGAAACACGAGAAATCAAATAGATTACATCTTGATTAAGCAGAGATGGAACTTATCGGTAAAAGCGGCGAAAACGTTACCGGCTGCAGATTGTAGACGCGATCATCAGCTGCTGATGTGTGAGTTTACAGGAAAACTTAAAAGCTGTTGGCGAAGGCAAATAAAAACTCTGCCCAGATTCAGCGCTGACCAGGTTAAAGTTTTTAACAATAACATCATTCGCAAAATCGAACCTCAGCTCGAAAAACTTCAAACAAAAAAAAAACTGGAGCAATATGGTAGGTTATGGAAAAGCCTCTAGTAACAACTTTAGAAGTAGAAGTCTCTAGTAACAACTTTAGAAGTCTCTAGTAACAAACACATCGATAAGACCAAAATACTGTTAGACAGCCCTGGTTATCAACGGGAACAATAGATCTCATTCGAAAACGAAGGAATATCAAATTCCGGGGTCTTGACAGCAGTATAGATCTGACACTGAACCAATCGTTAAATTCGGAGATACAAACTACGCGCAGACACAAAAATAAATATCTGATGAATGTTTGTATAAAAATTCAGAATTTCTCTGATTCCACTAACTCCACATACCTGTTCAACGAGATAAGTTCTATCACTCAGGAGTTCAAACCCCGACATTGGGCAATTAAAGATCAACATGATTGTTTGAATACAGAACTAGACCAAAGTGCATCGGTGTGGAAAGATTACTGTGACAATATGTATGCTGACTTGAATACTATTTGTAGAGACCTTGGAAATTATGACGAGGAACCGGATATACTATTAGATGGAGTGAAAGTCGCAATTGACAAATTAAGAGAAGATAAAGCAGTAGGAATCGACAGAATATAAGCAGCGGTTTTGCAGGTTCTTGACGGAAGGAGGCAACAAATTTGAAAGATTTGGAAAACAGGCTTATGGCCAGAGGACTGGACAACTTCAGTATTGCTTCCCCTGCATAAGAAAGAGTCAGAAACAGTTTGCGGAAACTATCACCTGATAGCCCTAATATCACATTCCTGCAAGATTATGTTGTACACTTTTTAAGCGGGACTACACGCTTTCCTGCTACATCAAATAGCTCTAGAACAAGCCGGATTTGTGAAAGGACGGGGTACTCGAGATCAAATTATAAATGCGAGGCAGCTTATAGGAAAGACCCGAGAATACTCGGTACCGATGTATCTGTTCTTTGTGGATTACGAGAAAGCGTTTGAGAGCATTCGTTGACCCATGCTATGGAAGACTTTAGCAGAATTTGGAGTACCATGTGATCTTATCACTCTCATCAAAAGTCTGTATGAGAATTCGCAAGCAGTCGTTTAAATCGATAGCACATAATCCAAAACAATGCTACATTAGGAAAAGTGTTCGTCAAGACTGCGTACTCTTATTTCTACTCTACAACATCTATAGCAAAATAGTGATGGAGCGCACTTTAGAGGACTGGAACGAAGGAACGGAAGACTAAGTCGAGACTATTGCCTCAAAATAAATGCCAATAAGACAAAAGTTATGATAGTAGATGAAGTTATGATGATGTTATGATTCTCAAACAAAACCCAACCCTGTATAATCAATTTTTTTTTTCGTTAATTGTGGCAATTCACATAATTGTGGCGCCCAACATAGGGCACCACAATTATGTTACAGAAATGTTCTTAACCAAGCAGGATCTTAATTTTTACTTTTAATTACTATACTACCTTTTATATTTTATTCTCTTTATATGTAACATAAAATATGCTAGTGCATGAGATTATACAGGGTTGGGTTTTGTTTAACAATTATATTTTTCTCACGTCTTGTTATCGGGATTTGGATTTTCTCTTTAAACGTATTAAATATTTGTAATATGAATTTATTAATATTATTTATTATTTGGTAATTTATTATTACTAAACTGATTTATTAATTGGTATATTACATATACATTTCATTGAAGAATTGAATTAGATTTGATTAGGTAATTGCTTATTGCAAGCGTTAATGGAATTAATGATAATCCTATGTCAAGGGCTCCCCAAGCGTCAAATCAATAATCGCGCTAAAACTAACAAGAATTAGAGTAAGCGGTCAATATAAATGCAATTAAATAACGCGAATAACTTTAGATTGTAAAGTGACAGCGATTTTTATATACCTATGTCCTATTCTTTTGTATATATCTCTTATTCTCTCTTTAGAGTCTCACTTAAGTATTGATAACAATTTTAGTCTTCCATTCCATACTATGTGTTTGATGTGGTTTTGTGTAAAAATGAATTGTGCTAATATGTAATAAATCATATCCAATTTGTTAATTCAATTACCATAATTTATCCATAAAACGTTCCTCCTCATTTTACCACTTCTTAATAAATATTGCAGTACTTTAAAATGCGAAATAAAACAAACCTTTTAACAACCTGTAACATGTCCAATTACTCAAATCTGCAATCCTTACCATTTCCAGCTATCGTTCATGGCAACGGACATCCCTGCCTCAAGCCATCAACATCCCGCCTACAATAGTTCAACAATTCTTAACAGTACTTCGTCTTCTTGCAGTCGTCAAGTTCGCCGCGCCGTGTCGCCGTTCCTGTACTGGTAAAAGACGGAAAGCCATGCTCGTCCACGTCATCTACTTCGTCCAGTAACGTCCAATCAAATAGTAACAATCAATCAGCAGTGAATACACATCAAACGCAACACCAACACGCCAGCATGCATACCGCACAATCTCATGCGCAGCACCAGATGACATCACAACTAAATGCGCAATTATCAGGTGCGCAGCTCCTCCCACAGCAGCAGCAACAACAACAACAACAACAACAACAACAGCAGTCACAGCAAATACCCAATCAACATCTTCCCGGTCAACATCAACCGCAGCCACTCAATAGCAGTACTGCAAATAACTCGAGCAACGGAAGCAATACAAATAATCAATGTATGTCAGCTAGTGGTCTAGCCGCGATGGCATATAGGCAGCAACAAGTCGCAGCCTATCAGCAGCAATATTTGCCTTTGCAAGCGGCTAGGGCTTGGTAGTGGTGGTAATGTGCCCTGAATAGGGCGCTCACAATATTTGTTCTAGGAGCTTATATAACAGTGAGATATATGTATACCTAATTATAATTTATAAACGGATTACGAAAATCGCTACATGTTCTTTTAGGGAACACCAAATATACAAGTTTATTCTTCGGTGTTGCAGATGAAGCTTTCCTATTTCAAAAATTCATAGGATAGAAATAAAGTAAAGTAATTTTATTACTTGAAAGGAGATATTACAGAATTCTGTTTCATTTTAATGAATTTTAGAAGTAATATTCTGCTAACAGCCGGCTCTGTTTTTCATACATCAATGGAGCCTTATGTGGACATTTTCTGATGCTTCAAATCTTATTCCGCATAATTCCGTAAATTTTTTTTGCTAATTGCAATCTCAGCTTACCGATGCTTGGTGATGAAATGTATACCTTTTTATTGGAAAATAAAACCTGATGAGGTTAGATTAAGCGATGTAAAAGGTCACCCGATGTCATTCCACACTGGCACTATATAAGCCAGGAAACATTTTCGTCGAGTCTCTAGAAAATGTGGTTCTACAAAAATGAGTGTGATCCGTAAGGCTATCTTGTTGGAACCAGGTCTCTGGTTCCTCGTCTGATAATAGTATACTCATCACCATTCTACCTCATACCTACCCCAAAAAATAACTGTGAAATCGGAAAAGATTCAAAGAACCGATGTCACCCCTTGTATTTATTTATTTGCTTACAATAAATAATTGTTCTTCTTGTAGGCACACAAGAAAGATTCTGTTATTAACAAAGCAGTAGCTATGTTGGTTTGATTTTTAAACATAAAGTCCATGAAGTAATTCGGATCAGAGTTATAATTAATTCTAAATAAAGTAATGAATAAATTAGAGTGTCGAATTTAGCAGAAACGGTCGCCGGGAATAAATGACATAATTATCTTACGAATGAAGCGTCCGATTAAAATAAATTAAATAAGAGAATTCCGATTAAAATTAAAATAAATAAGAGAATTCCGATTAAAATAAATCGGAAGTAATAAGTTTAATTATTAGCATAAATCTAAACCAATAGAAAAAGGCTTATTTAAAGCACCTGTGCATAATCATAAAATAAGTTTGTGTAGAAACTACCATAGAAACTGTAAGTAATTTTATTAATAATTAGTTGAGAAATAAACCGGTAATGTAGATACACCATTTTGAGTAAACTATTATTATGCAATATTCGATTATAACTAACCTTTATTTTATTATGAAGTAATTTGCTACATAATAATATAACAGGTTAGTTATAATCAAATATTGCATAATGTTACTCAAAATGGCGTATATACATTACCACATAGTTGACTACGGACCCCCTCCATGGCCTCTAAATGTAAAATGCCCATCCCTGTCCCCATCTGTGCAACCGTTCCTTATAACCAAATCCTCTTCATCTATCCACTCTAACAATCTTTTTCCTTCCACATTTATTACTTTAACTCTTGATTTCCTAATCTCACCTATCTCACCTTTCCACCCTACCATTATACCATTCTCCTCAATCCCTGTATTACAGTCACCCATGATTAATATTAAGTCCATCATTTCACGGCCTTTTTCTAAGTTATTTGTTAATCTCTCTATAAACTCCGCTCACACCTTACTCACATATACCATCACAATCATCCACTTCATCCCCTCGACAATAATCATCCTTCCACGTGCTCCTTCACACTCCTCACCTATTAATTCATTCAATCCCATTCTTACACCAACAAAACTCCAACTGCTTGCTCTCCCCTTCGCAAATACCCTTTTTGTTGTTTGTATACTCCCATTGCACATACTTTTTAACTTCCTCCCATCCATCCATCCATCCGCTTCCACTCACGTCTCTACTAGACCAATTATACCAAACGATTTTAGATATTTTGTTCCATCAGCCTCCCTAGTTTTATTCTTCAACCCAGCAATGTACCAACATACAATTTTCAACTTTTTTCCTAATTTATCAACCCATAAGAAATACTATTCCCTGAGCGTTGATTCCACACCAGATATTTCTCATGTTGACCAATTGACTATAGTGATTAGATATTTGGTGCAACAGATGGGGAAGTAGTAAAACGTTTTCTCGCATTTATACCAAAATTAAGTAACACTGGGCAAGGCAGTGTCATTATTGTTTTGTTCTTCTTGGCAAATGCGACATTACAATCAAAAACCTGAGAAGACAATTCTGACATATTACGACAATGCCGCCAATATGTCAAGATGTTACAATGCTCTTCAAGCTCATATCAGTTACAATGGTCACAATGGTCAAAGCTGCTTTCAACCAGTTTTATTCTTTGAGCTTGTACAATCTTTGTACAGTTATTTCCGCATCGCCCCATCGCTGAGAAGTTATGCTCAAACAACTTCAAGGCTCGGAATTAGTTTTTAAAAGAGTCAGCGATACAAGATGAAACGCAAGAGCGAATACAATTAAGGCTAGTTCCAAGGCTATAACAGATTCCAGCTTCCAGTGCACGCAGCCAAATGTCTATTAAATAATCTTGTTCCGTAGAAAATATCCAGTTCCACAATCAGCAGATGATGCTAGAAGGTTTGTAGCATTTGCAGAGGTAGTTGAACCATTAAATAATTTATGTAGGAAAGGGATTAAGTTTCAGTGGACATCAGAATGTAAAACACCATTCGGAACTCTTAAAAATGCGTTAACAGGGACACCTATCCTTCAATATCCAAATTTTGAGGGGGGGGCACGAATTTTTGCGGTTCTTTGAAATTTTGATAATCGACCTGTAACTTATGCTAGTAGCAGATTGAATTAAACGGAAATGAATTATTGTACAATCGAGAAGGAGCTATTAGGAATTTTTTTCGCAGTAAAAAATTTCTACCGTATCTTTTCGGGAGAAAATTTCACGTACAAACTAACCATAAGCCATTAGTGTATCTTTATGGCATGGTTAATCCTTCAAGTAGATTAATGAGATTTTGTCTCTCGTTGAAGGAATATGATTTCACTATTAGTTACATTCGTGGAAAGATAATGTCGTACACTTCGTGCAGTACAATTTCGTGGCAGATGCATTATTACGAATTAAGTTACGTTCTTTCTTAACGTTAAATAGTTATCACAGATCAACTATGAAATAACAAAGCCTGAATTCGTTATCAATTATATCTAGTGAATTCGATGTATCCAACAGAATTGATTTTGAAGACATTTTGATTTAATTGCAGAAAATTAAGCATAGCAAATTTTGGTACATTTGGAATAACATTGTGAGGTAAATTAGAAGGGTAAAGGGCCCCGAGATTTCGATGGCCTAGGGCCTCACGATTTATTTAATCCGGTACTGCACCCCTGGATGAACTACATACAGAAGGTTCATTAAAATAGATTAATTACATGTATTAAAATACTAATAACATGCCAAGTATTAAAAACATGCTATTGCTTTATTGCAAAATAATATCTTAATGATGCAATAAGTTGAAACCCCAATAAATATGATTAAACTATGATATCTATTGCACTCACCGACATGTTTAGTGCCCGTAATTTTTGTAGAACTTTCAGGATCTGTTCGTAATTCTAAACTTCTAAGCATATATTTTAAAGTCACTAACTAGATAAAAATGTTTACAGAGAGTCTATTTATTATGTAAGTATAAAATAACAAACTGTTACTACTCCATTTTAATTTAGACGAACAAGTATTAAGGAAAATAGTTGTATTAAAGTTTACAACGCGGCATAAGTAAACAGAAGAAGGTCTAAATAATATAAAATTAGAAACTTTCTGTTATTAACTATTATAAGTTATTTATTAAACATTTAGAAAAATAAATTTCAACATCCGAAAGAAACCCGTAAAATGAACTGTCAAAAGATTGGAGTTTCGCGGTAGAGGGCGCCACATACTTCAGTAAACTTGATACGCACTGGAGTTACTTTTGCGTGAAAATCAAATCTACATATCGGTCTATTAAAGATTTATTGTCAATTTCAGTTGTGCGGATTTAATTGTCAAATGTTCAGGATGTAAAGTTCTGTAGGATTGCACCAATAAGATGATATTTTTGTCCTCCAAGTTTCTGCGAATGGCAATAGTTTTTTCGTTCCATAAAACAATTTACAATAGTTAAAATTAGTATTGTACTCACCAACAAGTTTACTGCCTATAGTTTTTGTAGAACTTTTCGTTTGTCGGATTTTGTTTGAAATTATAAACTTTAAGCACATATTTTACTCACTAACTACATAAAATTGTTTACAGAAAGTCTATTTATTATGTATAAAATAACAAACTGTTACTACTGTGTTTTAATTTTGACAAGTACCTTATTAAACAATATTAAAATTTCCAACGCGACATGAGAAAATAACAGAAGGTCTAAAAAGTTATTTATTTAGAAGATTAAATTTCATTAACGACAAAGAAACTCGTAAAATAAACTCTCAAAAGATTGGATTTTTCTGGTAGAAGGCGCCGTATACTTCACTAGACTTGATACGCACTGGAGTTAATATTGCGTGAAAATCTAATCTGCATATTGGACTATTAAAGATTTATTGTCAATTTTTGTTTTGCGAATTTAGCTTGTTTGTGTAATTGTTAAAATTTAAATTCGATTTCAAAGTTCTGTCGGATTGCATCAATAAGAAGATATTTTTGTATACTAGCGACTGGAAATATTTTCTTCGTTCCATAAAATAATTTACAACAATTAAAATTAGTTTATTTAATCGATAGTTTCTGGCTTTAACCGATATGTAGTTTTTAGCATTACTAGAGCTTAATATAATTTCTGAAAAAACGCTAATCACTCATTTGTGAGATTTTTTCAGAAAGTAAGCATAGAGACTTATACACATGTATGACTTATATAAGACGTATGAAAAGAATAAAGTATATTTTTTTGGAGTATTTTTAAGAGCTTTCCCAAATCTACAATTCTGTTATGTATTAATGTGATTACATTGCTCTAAAAATTTATCCTATTCTCTTTCATACAAGCATTTGCATGTACAATGTTTGATTTACAATTTATACTATGCAATTTATTATAAATTGCTTTTACAGGTGCAATTCTTGCCTATGTAAAGCATATGGCACAATGATAATATAAAAACATTGGTTTTATATTATTCTCATTGGTATTGTTAATTTTCTCTTTAATATCACGTTTAGTGTGTTATGCAACTACAAAAAAAAAATGTGATTCTCTATAATACATTTTCTAAATAAACTTTTCGAAAATAGGTACTATTTATTAAGTTTTGTAAATCTATAACATTTAGAAGTGGAGATTTGTAAACATTTAGTGCAAAAATAAACTGACAGTGTTTTGATTTTCAATTTGTCATTTGTTTATTGTTATAGAACTATTTTATATTTGTAAAACATTTGTAAAGCTAACTATAAAATATTTAGAAAAACATTATATGTATATACTGTATGTAATGTAAGAAAATAATTGTAATGTATAAAATATTGGCAATAAGTTTATTTATTCTAGAATTATGTATTTACTATCTTATTATTTATTAATAATATAATATATGCCAAATAGTGTCTAAAAATAATACTTGATAATAAATATTTCCAGTTTTCTACAATATTACGTTAATGCAAGAAAGAGATTTAATTCTATGGAAGAGATTTAATTCTATTAAATATAATTCAATATAACCAATGTGTCATTTAATTTTTTCCAATTCGCGCACACTCAAAACGTTTCTCTCTCTTATTAGCTTGTTTGTCTCTTATAAAGTTCTATTGCATCCACTTTTAAAAACACGTCCCATATACTTGACAGACTTTTATGCTATATGAGCATACTCAAAATAGTTTCAGACAAAATTCAAATTATGGAATATAATTAATATAGGTTATGTAATTCTTATTATCAATTATTATTAATAGCATATTATAAGAATATGTATAAATTATATGTAAATAATATTCATTTAAAATTGATTTACATCAGAGTCCTTTATGAAAATATTAAATAGATTTAATGATTTCAATTAGCATTGGTTTGGCATGTTAATACTCAAAATTTAAACAGATAATAGATCTATTATATCAGACCACTTTTGAACTCTGCCCGACGTGAAAGGTCAGGTTGAACTGAGGTTTTCTAAATTATATCTGAGGTTTGTAGTTTAAACATTTAATCAACCATCACCCAAATTGAACTTTAGAGAAAACAATGAAATAGCAAAATATAATATATAACACATTATACTCGTAATTGTTACATTTATAACCACTCTTCGCTGGTGCTCAGTCTGATATGAAATGAACCTGAGTCTGGTGTCTGACATGTGACAAAATGAAGTTTTAGGGTGTTTGCAAAATATTTAACTTAAAAAGTATTAGAAGTTATAAAAAAAGATTATAAATATATATGAGTCGGATGCAAATCAATTCTGAATGGAGAATATGTAGAAATAAAATATTTGATGGAAAATTTAGCCAATTTACAACAGAAACAGTGAGTTATCACGTATTGAATGTACAACTTAGATTATCATATTTTCATTATACAACGATTGATATCTGTATAAAAAAAGGACTTTACATAATTCATTTTGACATGTACTTAATACAAAGGTGTAATATTCATTCGAAATGTAGACCTATGATTTTTAAATAATCACATAAAAATATTGTATATGATATTATATAATAAATATAAACAATTTCTTTCGTTTTTGTTTCATTAGTTTAACCATAAACTTTATGTTATTAAATATAACTTGTTCAATATCTTTATAAAGCCTTCAGATTGTATTTTCTAATTTTGAACTATAATTGGTGTGAGGTTTTAACACTGATCGATAACGACAAAGATTTTTTTTGACATTTTGTTCTGCTTTTCGCGAGGGATACTAGTAAAAATCTCTAGTAAAATGAAGCAAATTCAAAATGTCGTAGGGTTTAAACCGCTTAGCCTTCTCCATTAATTACGCCACTGAGTTTTTTTATTAGCAAAGATACTATATTTTAAACATGAGTATTTTTCAACATAATGTCAACTTCAAGTGGTTAATTTTCTTAAATCATAAATATGATTACAATTGGCGTTAAATAATTTAAGTTAAATCATTGCTAAATCTTAAAATGATATTTCATCATGATCCCGGCTAAACTATAATAGTTATAAATTCTAACAGACCCCTAATAAAATTACAATCATTTAAAAAAAACCACATACATAACCTAATACGCGATTACCTTTTTTGCTTATTTTCAGAAACATTTATATAGCAGAATAGTAAGTGAACTTTATTCAAAACTAAAAACATTCTCTCATCACATTCCTCCTTTTAACATTTCTCTTAATGGATTTTTGGTTCCTGTGCGTTCAACTATCAAATACCTTGGCATCTCTTTTGATTGGAAATTATCATTTTCTGAACAAATTAATGATGTTAGCT
The DNA here is from genome assembly GCA_009867245.2 of Adranes taylori. Taxonomy (NCBI): domain Eukaryota; kingdom Metazoa; phylum Arthropoda; class Insecta; order Coleoptera; family Staphylinidae; genus Adranes; species Adranes taylori. Next base: position 13,950 of record WYDF02021759.1, on the reverse strand, counting down.
TAGTGTGTATGAATATTCTCAAACATCTTGCTTCCACTCAAAATGATGGGGCGCTGACTCCCAGATTTTGTTTTTATTTTACAAATATTTTATCAGATCTGTGATGGACTATGGCTCTTTCCTCTTTCTGGATTCCTCTAAGGGTAATGTTATTAAACTTCTTAGAATTCAATATTCATCTCTGAGGTTTTGTTTGGGTCTTATGCGATCTTTTCCTTCTCTAGGTATTCTGGTTGAGGCCTGTGAACCTCCGTTTGATCTTATAGTCATTTATTTGGCTCGCAGATCTTTGATTAAACAAGGGGCATCCGAATCTTTAGCTTATAAAAAAACTGCTGAACTTAATGATTTTTTGTTGATTCGTCCTCAGAGAACTGGAAGGTTGTGTCCCTTGATTGTTGCCTTCAGAGAGAATCTTCCTTTGATGGATAATTTATGTCAGGGTTTTCCTTATGTATATTCATCATCGTATGATTGCCTGTTTCTGAAGATTTCTATTAAGTACTTTAATCAAAATATTTGTTCAGATGTAAAATCAGATAACATTTCTTTCTGAAATTCTTACTACCCAGAACATATGGAGTGTTATTCGGATGGGTCGTATCTACCTCTCCTAAATCGGCAGCTGTAGGAATATTCTGCCGGAATCCTCGGATAGAACTGACAATCAAACTGCTTCATATTTGCAATATATTTGTTGCGGAAGCATACGGCATTTTGAAGAGCATAGAACTCATCATCTTATTGGGAATACATTCCTCTGTAATATTTACAGACTCTATGAGCGTTCTCAAAAGTTTAGAACAATGTGGTCTCCTCTCCAAGGACTGTAAAATAATTCTCAATATTCGGGAAAGTCTTTCGAGGGCTTCCAATTTGGACCATGATATACAATTGTACTGGATCCCTTCGCATTCCAATATATTTGGCAATGATCAGGCTGATCGTCTGGCTAAATCCGGCCATCCGAGTCAAGTTACTCCGTTAGTTTTTCATCCAGACGTATCTGTTCTTTTACTCAAGGCCTATCTCTTCCATAGTTTCCAGGAAAAATGGTCATTGAATCAGATACCTCGTGGTAAAAGGCTTTGTAGAATTAATCCCTTAATATAGAAATCTCCTTGGTTTATATCGTTAGGCTTCTTTAATAGGGAATTTAACTCAACTATCTATCGTCTCAGAAAAGGTCACGCTCTTTTTCCTTCCCATCTTTTTAGAATTGGTCTTAGGGATAATCCGTTTTGTGCATGTCGATGTTATGGGGACTTGAATCACTTATTTTTTTAATGTAATAATAACAGGAATACTATTTTACTGTTTAGTTTGCGTCTGCAAACTAAACAAACTGGGACTCAGTTCCCCTTTTCATATTGACTCATTGCTGTGATCACCTTCGGGGGATATTATTATTGGCATTTACGATTTTATTCAAGCATCTAGTTTACGAATATTATATATGGTATCTTGATTGGCAGGAGTAACAATTTCTCATTTCCTATTTTTGCTTTTGGTTTTTTCAGTCCTAATTACTCCGTTATTCCGTCAACTATATAGTTTTAAATAAACTGGAAAAGTCGGTGATAGACCAAACCGGCAGAAACAGACCGACTTCAAAGAAATAAATAATAATAATAATAATAAACGTCTTTCAGCTCACATTACTATAAATCTAGAGTATATTATTATGATTCATTGCTTTTTAATAACTTGAATTTAAAGTTTATTCTAAATCCCATAAACAAACGGCTTGGGTACGGTTTATGGACCCCCAACGAAAATTAAAAGTAATGATTTTTTTTTAGGAAATTTGAGACACTTTAAAGGGCTGTAACTCCTGAAGGACAAATCGCTGTAAAATATGATATAGACCATCAAGAACTTTGAAATAAAGTATCACTTAATTTTCGGTGCAGTCCATAAACAGTGCTCAAGCCAAAGTGCTGACTGTTCCAAGAAAGAATCGACCTGAAGCAACATATAACATTCTCTAAGTAAGTCTTCGTATATAATATTTTAATTATGTAAATAATTAACTCATAGTTTTATTAAAATATTTAATTAGGTAATTGTAGAATAAGAAATAGACAAAATAGTGTTTCAAAATAAAATTAGATGTTTGCGATTTATATTTTTCCTCTTTTGGCATTTTTCTAATTGAATTACTGCTTGAATAAGAAGTGCAGATTTTAAATATATAAATCACTATTTAATTCACTGAATTCAAACAGAAACACGTAGCTAATGATAAAAGATTATAAAAATAACAGTAGGGCATATTTTATAGGGCTTTTTAAGAAACTAGAACCTCTATTATATTTTTAAGAAGTCTAGCCAATGATACTAAACGTTCAAATTATTCTTGAAAATTAGATTAATATATTACTTAAGCATATAGAAATTACGCGAAAATTTAGAAAGTAAAAACTTTTTAAGTGACTCGTCATATTTATAAATTTATGAATGTTATATAAGTATAAGTGAAAATGGTTAAAGAAGTTTATAGGCACAGCTTAAATCTATAATAATTCAGTCCATATAATTTACATAATATGTACAAGCAAGTCACCGATCACGTAGCTGATTTAATCAATGAAAGTCTCATGAAAGACAGAATAGTTGAATAAAAAGATATCAACATAAACTGACATCTTCAATACAACACTTAATTGCGCTGAAAAGCTGTTGTTATAAGATTTTGACAGCTTAATTAATTGAAATTTAAATGATTTCATTCTTAAAGATAGTTTAAATGTTTTACTTTTTATTCATGTAGATAAAACGATTAAGAATTGTTACATGAAATGGTAATCCTGACATTGTCGATTGTAAATGATTGTTTGTGTAAATTAGACTTGTTACGTCTATATTGCAAAATTCACATATTGATCATATTTATTTATGAATAAAAATTCGTTGGCGTAACCACCTGATCAACAATTTTAGATATTAAAATTCTAATCAAGAAAATTTCGTGGACATATCTGATACGGAAAAATGCCATAAAGGTAGCCGCTGAAACCACGATAGAATTTAAAGAACAGGAGAGGACTGATGAGCGTGGTTTGATGATGACTGCCGAATAGCTCTAGATCGAAGAAATGAGCTAAGAAAGAAGGCGCTGCAACACGGCCCAAGAGCAAACTATCAAGCGTTCATGGTGACAAGGACAGCTGCTGCACACATGTGCAGGAGGAAGAAGAGGGAGTGAGAAGCTAATAAAGTGGTAGAGATTGAGAAAATGGTAGAAAGAAGGGAAATACGCAAAATGTACACAAGAATTAAGGAGGAGAAAGCAAGTTTCCAGACGAGGAGCCCGATGATCAGTGACGAATATTCAAACCTTGTCATTGACCCTAGTAAAGTAGTTCACGTCTGGCTTGACTACTTCGAGAAACTGTTGAACGAAGCCAGTGAGAATGGCATCACAAGGGGAACGCTAGCAGCAGGAGGCGTTAATGGTGTAGATTTACCTGTAGTAGAGCCGAGTCTCGGCGAGGTCAAGGAAGCTATAAGCAGCATGAAGAATAGCTGGTGGCGACCTGATTTCGGCGGAACTTTTGAAATACGGTGGAGAACAACTGTATATGAAGTTGCACGAGTCTAGGAACAGAATCAGATGCCAAATGTCTGGAATGTTGCCCACCTACACAAGAAGGCCCCAAGCTAGATTGCGCTACCTACGGGCTATATCCCTTCTAAACACTGCCTATAAGTTCTAACTAAAATTGTATCCAGATGACTCGAACCTTTCTCAGAAAGAGCTTTGGGTGATTACGAGTGCGGCTTTAGGAGGGACAGAACAACTACTGATCACATTTTCACAATCAGGTGTATTATCGAAAAATGCTATGTATGTAACACCACCGTACATCAGTTATTCATGGACTATAAACCAGCTTATGACATTGTAGATAGACAGACCATATTTGTACGACACTTTGTGCTCTGCTGGGTGTGCCGCAAAAGTTGATTGAGCTTATCAGAATGGTGCTAGTACACTCAAGCTGTCAAGTTATGGTCGCTGGCAAAGTGTCCAGGGTGTTTGTATCGCAAGAAGTCTAAGGCAAGGGGATGCCTTCTCATGCATCCTCTTCATGACCGCACACGATGAGAGGTTTCGAGAGACGAAAATCCTGCGACGTGTATTTGTATCGGTGTGCAATGGGGTATCTTATTTATCAGAAAGAACGACGAGATATATGAACTCTACTATGTTGGTGACTGAATTTTAAAAAAAAGCGCGGATGGCTGGGGCACCTCCAGCGAAAGCCAGAAGACCGGACGGCGCGGAAAGTTTCACACAACAACCGGAAGGGCGAAGTTTGTGGTGGGCAGGCCCAGAGAGCGCTTGTTGAAAGACGTGGAGGAGGACTTGCAAAACATGCGCGTTAGAGGCTGGAGACGGTGCGCGGTGGGTCGAAATACGTGGCAGGGCGTTATGGACCATACTCGAGCTCTTGATGGGCCATGACGCCATTGCATAATGATAATGGAGAGCTTGATAGCATCAGTGATGCTGTAAAATCGTATTAATGATTGATATATGCGTATTATATGTAATAGCGCGGCTCAGGCTTACTCGAACAATTGCTACATTGCGCACTCATTGCTTGTCGTAAGATCACTGCCTTATCAAATTTATTGAAAGCATTGGCCCCGAAGGGCTTTAGATTAACAATTTCTTATCATTGCTACTATTTCTGTTGTCTTGTGTTATCTCTTGAATGTTTTCGTTAAAAATCATTACTAAGTTACCCGTTAATAACTCAGTTATGAAGCTTACGTCACGCTCCTCAAATCCAGGGATTCTATGGCAAAAGTCAACAATTAATTCTTAAACTATAAGTTACTTATCATCTTTATTTCAATTCGTCAAGTTTTATTGGGTAAAAATAATCTACAAGCATATATCAACAGTCTTTAAAGTTCAACGGTCCTTAACTATCTTATGAACTGGATCTCACTTTCCCTATATCTCTCTTTCTGTTAGGATTAGCCGCCAACACTTTGTTCCAGTGACCTATCTAGAGTTTCATTTCAGCAGGCAGAGGAGGAGGAGGAGGAGGAAGACCATTTCATTTTTTGGTATACTTAGCCTGTGTCATTACGATGTGTAATGACACAACTGGGGCATTGTTGGTCATAGTAAAAGTTAATAGTTGGTTTAATAGGCTAGACGTAGGCCGTCTAGCCTACGTCTGCCCAATTTCCATTGCGAGTGGGCACTTAAAATTCAAGTTGAATTTATGTATTCATGAATTGACTACAATTTTTACACGTTTCTGTACTGTTCTACAATCAGGAACAATTCTGGAGTTATTGGTCAAAAATTGAGTAGTTCAAATGATTTCAATTATTACAGAAATCTAAGACTGTTGTTAGTTTTGAATAAGACAATTTTGTAAAGTTGTGGGAAAGTTCTTGGGAAAATGAAAAGAGTAAAGAAGGGTACTGGTGTGTGATGGAATGCCGGTGGATATATGACAGTGTTTGAATAAATAAGGTGTGACAGACTCCCAGTCGCGACGCTGCTAATGGGGAGTCCTACGATTATCACAAACAGCGCAAACAAAATCTTATTGCTTCAGAATTTACTCTCCTCCGGAAACGTGTTTCTCAGGCGCCAGGTCAGTTTAATGCGAGACCGTACGCTGGAACTGATCTTGTTCACCGTTTCTCAGTGGACTGCTGAGGGCACGAGTAGCTACGAGTACGTGAGTTGCCCAGGAGTTCATGATCTTGCGGGCAGCTGAAATAAACTTATTGCTAATTAGTGAAACAGCATTAAGATAGTACACAATACATATATTGGTCTTTAAAATACAGACACAGAAAGAAGTACACAATTAAATGTCAATCAAGTAAATGTGAAATCAATCAGTAGCGCATTAATGGCGATTATCGAATTATAAATGAAATACACTTGAATACACAAAAATTATATACAAGTGCTGCATGCAAAGCCGTGCAAGCATGTGGTGATATGATAACAAAACAACAACTATGCGGAAAGCATATAAATATGGAACATCATATAACAGCGAGGCAGAGAGTTTATGTTAACACAATAATTCGGAAGATGATAACGGCGGGAAAACTAGGAGCCACTATGAGCTACGTAACACCGCGTCTAACATTAAATTTTACTATTGTCGAGTGAATGAAACCAAGGGGCTAGAATCATACACTCTAGCGGATAATACGAAAAGGATACTGCTATGACCTGCGTGAAACCGTCTAACAATCAATGTCACTGTTATCAAGTGACTGAAACCAACCTCGTCTAATGGAGGTTAGGATCATACACTCTAACAGATAACAGAAAAAGGGGCCACTATGATCTGCGTCACACCGCGTCTAACAATCAATACCACGTTGTCCTCTGAAACCAACCCGTAGGTTTGAATCATACACTCTAGTGGGTAGGAAGTACGCGAGGTAAAAGGAGAAATTAAGCTATTGAAAATACATGAGTTCGTAAATTGAACTAAAATATTCTATACAAATAGGCGCTATTTATATGCATAAGCCGTTAAACAACTTTTGTTTTGTACTACGGGTCTCTGTGTAGTCACTCACTCTTTAAATTATTATCCTGATACGGTCTCCGTTTATTTCAGTGAAGCAACAGCAGTTTTCACATAACAACGAGCTAATAGATATATATTAATCAATATTACGTATATATCAATCCACTACTCTTATCTATCAAAGTTATACGCGTTCCTATTATCACGCAGATAATGTGTGCCTACTATCACACAGCTAATGCGTACGTTACCATAGATACCGGAATCAACAACGAAACAGGTCTCGCTGTGCGTCTTTATTTAATGCGTAATAGCGCGATCATATATTTCAACTGTATTTATAATCTTATGAACTAGTTTCTTACCAGTGTCGTGGTGTCGCAATTATTTATTTATTTTAATCAATTTATTTAGAGTAACATGCTATGTTATAAGGGAATGAGAGCGTCAGCAAAAGGAATGAATCATATGTGGAAGTGTAAAAGTAATATACCAGAGGAATGGAAGAAAAGAGAAATAATACCGATTTATAAAAGAAGAGATAGGGCAGACCTAGAAAGTTATAGGGGGATAACTATTATGAACGGTTTATACAGGTTGTTTGCAAAAATCTTAAATAGAAATCTTATACCTTCTGAGTTTCGATTTAAAGGCAGTGTTTGATAAAGTCAGTATGGGGAGACGGTGGGAGAGAATGGAGGATGGGTGTATAGATAGGAATTTATGTGATATGATAAGAATGATGTATGAAGTGACTAAGGTACGAACGAGAGGGTCAGAGTAGTTTAAAGTGAAAAAAGGGGTAAGGTAGGGGTGTCCGTTGAGTGCAGGTCTCTTTAATCTTTTTTTGTCATAAACTAAGGATTTTAGGTAATTGGAAAACAGATACTATAGATTTTAGGTTATGCGGACGATCTAGTATATATGGCAAGTAAAACGTCGATAGAGTGAATAGATATATTTTGAGAAGAGGTATGATTGTGATTCTGGAAAAGACGGTTGTACCTAATGGTGTGCAAGAAATGAGACAGATATAGGAGGAAGAACGTGTTTGAAATAGATGGGAAAAGAATAGAATGCGTGAAAAATATAAATACCAAGGATTCGCCTAGGAGTTAGAGAGTACTGGGTCCTGTAATGAACATATGCAGATCGTTACGCAAAAAGCGAAAATTGCTGCGAAGAGAATTAGATGTGTCTGTGAAGAGAAATTGAAATTTGAGAAGAGAAATTTGAAGATTCCGTGAAAATGAGACTATTGTTTATGGATGTATGAATAAAGAGTATAATAAAAAACGGATCGGAATTATGGGCTGTGAGAGAAAGGGCAGAAATTGAAAAAGTGAAGGTTTGATGTAGTAAAACCATCCTAGGTATAGAAAAGTCACTGAAGAAAAAATCTTATGAAAGGGTTGGATGGTCGATTATGTTTTGGGAAAAGAAGATGAATGAAGGGCTATGGATGATTCAAGAGTTGGAGGAAAATAAAAGAGATTGAGAAGCAGGGAAGAGAGGATATGATAAAAGCTAGTAGATTTAACAAAATCTTTAAGTATATAAGAGTGGAAGGAGGAATTCCTGGATATTTATTGTCGGCGTGAAGTATAGAGGATAAGAGATTGATAGGTTGATTAAAATGTAGGGCTTTGAGAGAAAAAGAAATAGGTAATGGATGGATGAAGATATGAGAAAATGCAAGATATGTGGTTTGGAAAAACAAGAACAATGGGTGCATAGGAATATGTTGGAGTGAAAAAGAGGTAGAAACGGCAAGAGATTAGAAATTGTATTTTGGGGAATACGATCAAGAATATATATGATTGAAAAATAGGTCCTGGTGCGGATAGAAGAGGCGGATGCGGATAGGAGAAGTTAGAAGATAGGAGAAGAGAAAAGAGATAAGATAGGGTGGAAGAAAATATAATAGGTTTGTATTTTGAGTTCAATTGTTTATTTAATTTGGTCGAGGTAATTAAATATTAAGAGATAAATAAGGTGGAGAGAAAAGGAATGTTTAGTTAAGATTATTGTTGTAATAGTAATTATAAATTTTGTTTGTTATATGTTGTCATGAAATCGTATTACAATAAAGGTTTATATATATATGAGACAATTTTGTAATAAACGAATGATTTTATTAAGACTAAATAAAATATTTTTTATGAGAAAGTTATTTTGTACTAAACGTTCCAATAGCACCATTTTATATAGTTATTTCAGATACCTAAGTTATGACATCCACTTTAAAAGCAACCACCCACAGTGTTAATGTATTTTAAATTATGCCACCCAGACCCATAGTTCTTCGATTTCTCCATTCACAAGCATCAGTTAAGTAACAATGACTTGCAGCCATTCAAAGATCAACGTTAAGAGGTAATATGTTACATCAAGCACGAATAAATAGAATTGGCTAAAATTTTTAACATAAACATTTAATATAATTAGTGAATGCATTCTAAACTCGCATTAAATTTTTTTCGATAAATACATGCTGATATTAAGCTTATTTTCATGTACTTACGAAAGACTGAATTATCTCAGGTGTAATAATATTGTTTTAAATATTGATCATTAAAATTTAAGAATGTGTAGCTGTGTATGTATGTATGAATCTATAAATAATTCAGATCCTATCCAAGCGATTTTAATCAAATTTGATAAAAGTTAAAAAACAAATATTGTTTTTTGGGATTTGGGAATCTTTGGATGTAACGTGGAAACCTTGCTCTATCCGAAGTCATAATTAACAATAAAAACGACCATATCTATCTTACGGCCAGTGAGCGCTTATCTCAACCGTCAGAATGATTTGTAAAAAGTAGCGTAAAATCAATATTAATTTAATCATCATTTTTAAATCAGCAGTCAAAAATTAAATATCAACGAACAAATTACAAATATCAAAGTTACACAACCCTATACTTCTGCACTATCTTTTGAATTTCTCGTTTTCTTTTCTTTCTCACATTTACAACAGAAGCAACATTCTCACAATCGGCAATAATAAAGCTGACGTTTGCATAATCAAACCAGACACAGCATTCCTAAATTCGAGCCTCAACGTATCGTAGAAAGCAAAAGTTTCAATCATAACCATCCTCAGGGACAAAGAATATACAAATCAATTTAATATAGTTTGATACTTTTTTATCCGTTTACTT
>WYDF02021748.1:0-13164 GCA_009867245.2 Adranes taylori | reverse complement strand
ATTTGTCAATTTAAATATATTGTTAGAGGATTTCTCATTTACTTTATGATTTATTGAGGAATTGCTCATTGCGATTATTAATTAATTGAATTAATGAGAATCCGATGTCAATTTAACAAATTACACGTGAATTATCAATATTATCTATATCTAATTATCAGAAAGAAAATATCAGGAGAGAAACATAGATGTATATTGTACATAGATGTACACACTACATATAGACATGAATGTACGATTTCGAGATTTTAATTTGGAAATCACATTTTGGAGATCTGTATTTGGAGCTGCTAAATATTTGTAAGAATTTAGCCCAAAGAAGTAAACCGATTGAAAAGGAATTTAGGTGAACAATATTGATCAGGTGTATAATATTTGCGGACAAGGAAAAAATTTGTTTTGATAGATGCAGGATTTAGAATACTATTTCTAATTTTCCCCAAAAACCGCATTTAAGCTACGTTTTTTAATAAGCAATATATTTATATATCAATCAAAAAACCTTTATTGACATAAGATATAAACTTAACATAAATTATTCTTTATAATTCTTTCCATTACCCCTATATCTTTTATTGTTCCTTCCAAACACACTTTTACATTACCCGCCGAACGCCTTTCTTCATCACTTCCATTCATTTCCGTACATGCATTTACCCAATGCTTTCACTTTCCCTCATCTCTTCCACATATACTCTGTCATTTCCCTTCTTCACATTTCTTGCTTACATTTCTATCATATACTCTGTAATTTCCCTCCCCATTCATTATACTGGAATATTTCCTATTATATATTTCCATCTCTTCCATCTTTCTCGCACCTCAATATCACTCATTTACAGCCTTCTCCACATCACACATTTTCTCAAACCATCTCTCCCCATCTCATCACATATTTTCATCATAGACCATCTTCTTCTTTCATATATTTTCTTCCTCTCTTTTGCGCATACATTCAAACAGCTACCGCTTTCGTGAATTTTATAATTTATATATTTCTTGCAAAATAATTTTAAGTAATGTTTTTATCAAATATAAATATAATATTATAAAGATACATTTAAGATCATTTTAAATTCCACTCTAATGGAAGAGAATATTAAAACGAATGAAGAAAGCCTTCATACAACTCAACTACTCATTGCTACATACGCACAAATGTAAGATACAAACTAAATAAAATCTATTTTTTCGATTAGTTTAATCAACTGCAACGACTCATTTAATTACATATTGGTAAAACTCAATTAAAATTTTAGGTAACGTCATTTGGAATAATTATATATGTCTGCTTGGTAAAAAAATGTAATTAAAGCCACTAGCTGTATGTAATAACTAGTATCAGCGAAGTAACGCTTTGTACATTAAATAAAAACATTATTAATAATTTATTTTTATTGTTTTTATATACAGGACTGTATATCTATTTACAAGAATCATAGGCTGCATTGTTTATGGATAGTACAATTTTTGTCTTTTCTCATTTTTCCGGTCTTTTATTTAATTTTGTTGTAATACTATAAGTACATGCTACAAAAATACTATCCTGTCTCCTTTGATGGACACATTGTTCCTAAGAAGGTATAGGGAGAATGGGAGCGGGTCCGCATTAAGTAAAAGTAAGTTGCAAAAGCAAAATTTATATGGATACTTAAGAGGTTCCTAGAAGCAGCATCTACAAGGTTAGAGGAGATCTGCACTGTGTATTATCAGAACAAAGCCCCTCCAATAGATAGCTTCAATAACCAAATACCGCATTGTCCGTGGAATCTCTAAAAACCACACAAAGACCTAAAACTTGGACTTTATGCAGTGTTTGAACTGTACGATTTTAACTGACGTGTCTACCACCTTTGTAAGCACTTTAACTACAACTAACTTTACTCTTTTTTATAAGAGCGTCTTATAAACTTTAGGTACAGATCTAGATTAGTGGCCACGAATTTTAGAATGTGTTGAAAGAGTTTTCTTAGAAAAGGCGCATTTACAGGGTTCAATCTGATTGATCAATACCACTGACTCAATGAAATTGAAACATATAAACAGCAATTCGAACAGAAGTTGCACATGTTCGACTTTTGATGGCGCAATTCCATTGAAAGAAGCTATAAACATGTATTCAATTTGAATTGATTAGTAAGTTGAGTAGTAGCTTCCAATAGAACAGGTTTTCTTTTAATATTTTAGCTTGATTTTTGAAGTTTTTGCGTGAATGTGAAATCAAGTGACCTGAACAAAATTCTTAAATCTATAAAATCAGGTACAGGAACAGATGACATCTATGTTCCAAAACTTTTCTGATTTAAAGTTGCAGATGCTTTCCGGAGAAATGTTTGTGACTAATACAAAGCTAAGTAGAAAAACATTATATTGATCATATGTACATATACTTATTACATATTAGAAAATATAAGTACAATTAAATTACTAAGTCATTTTCCATTGGCATGAGACAGCAAGGGTTGTGCTCAACAATTTTGCATAGCGATTCCATAGTAATACGCCTGAGATAGTTCATAACATTATTTACGGTACTGTCTTGGTATAACTGTACTTGATTCTTAAACCTCAACATGATTCAAACCCTCGGTTATATATGGGACCCGACTTTTCATTTTTGTCATAACCAATTATGAAGAACGCATGTAGTACGAATTAGTGTTCCAAGTGTATCTATGCTAAGGCAAAAGGCCTTTCAACGATACGGAATCGTGAAACCAGAGTGCCGAATGAATTCTCTACAACACAGCGGGCTCTGGATAATCAGTAATTAAATATTCTATCTCGAATGGCTAAATTTTGTTTAGCATATTGCTTCTAAATGTACTTCTTTAGAGGAAATGGATCATCTTCTACAAATAAACCATGATTGGTACGAATTATGTTATTATTTTCAGAAATAAAATGCATTTGGTTATTATAGCATCATAGCATTATTTGCTCTACAATTGAATCCAACATTTCTATAAATAAAGTAGTAGTTAGCATATTTGATAGCAAATAGAATTATACTAAAGCTTTTTTTCTAATTGAAGAAGGTTTACGACCCAGGTTTACTTGGGCAATGATCGATGAAATGTTTCCCATCCATTGCACCACAACAGTTTCCAAAGTTCCACATTGTCGAAATATTGTCCATCTTTTGCAACCATTCTTCCTATAAGTTTGGAACCTGAAAGCCAAAAATTATGATAATGGTTGCCGTATTTCACGGTTTCAGATAAATTATAATATGGACACTGAGGAGGATGTGGATGACACTGAGGAAACCTGCAATGGTTTCAATTGCACTAGGCCATAAGTTAGTACTTCTGATGTTCAGGATGAAAGTGAATTTGACTTTCAGAGCATACAAGAATTGCAGCCCCCAAAAAATGTATCACCTGGTAAAAAGCGTTCAGATGTTCAGAGTTTACATCCATCGTACATGAAATTAACAAAATACAAAGGACATTTGATCAAAAGAAACGATCGGAAGAAGATAAATTTGATATGTTCTACAAAAATTTAGTAACTCAGCTTAGAGAAAAGCCCAATATCGAGTATTAGTATGTCGGCAGAACCTACTAGAATTAGTAACAAAAGAAACGATTGTACTATGTTTCCCTACACTTAGATAATCAGTTGAATGGCTCACGAGTGATTTATATAAGTCCATCGTCATCTTCTACTCATTCTTCCACCCCAATGTTATCACTTCCATATCTATACAGTGTTTAAAATACTGAAAGTCAGTCGTCTGTTTGTGCGAAACAATACCATTTACAAGGTTTGGAGCCAAAGAATTTGCCAGCTTGTCTACAATTATTCATGAGGCAATTTATAATACAGCGAAAGAATAACCAATTAATAACTATATTATTATACCATAATGACTTTTGTTTCGTTAAATACTGTGCAAAAAAATCGTGGACGTGGTGGCCAACCCATCTTACATATACTGGAAGTTCTACGTTTTGTTATATTTTACATAAAACAAAAGTTGAACTTTTTAGTTTTGACTTTTGACAAGTCACCTTTTAAGTCGTCTAATAAATTCAATTAGCACAATAGTGTTTAGGGTAAATTAAAAAACATTAGTCTAACCTATAAATCGCCTACCCATGAATACCCCGGTCCTTTGCCACGGCCTACGGCCTCTTGACTCAAATTTTCCCCGTATTTGCCTACGGCGTGGACAGTTCCGCTGTCTGGTTTGGCATAACCTACGACCTCTCTTGACACTATTTTTGGCTAAGTTCTAAAAGAGCAGCCTGGCGTGCGAGCAGCTGGCGTGCGAGTAGTCTGTCGTGCGAAGTCTGGCGTGCGAATTCTGGCGGACTGCCTTGGTCTTATGAATTCGTCCACGTTGGCGCGGTCTGCTGACATTTTTGACTTAAGTTTTCCCCACTACCGCTTTTGAATCACTTTTTCTGCGTGTCCGCTTTGCATAAAATTGAGGTCCCTGGTTCTTACACTTGTTTTGAACGAGCCTTTGGTTGCCTATAATAAAGTTTATTCAAGTGTTCTATCTTTTATAGTTCTTTAAATATATCAAAAATTTGGAAAATTTTAAACTACTTTCATTCGACTCATAATACAATATACTATATGCGAGCAAAATTTCAGTCTTCTATTTTGAAAACGGAATTTCTCAATAAAATAACATTTTGAACCCCTCCTAAAATTATTATGTGTAGCCGTCACTGATAACAACATTTATTCAATAGCAAATGCAGTTTATATGTCTCATAGAACGTAAAATCTTTTTTCCTGTAACTTTGCATATATGAGCTATTATTTAGACTATTATTTAGGCCTTACATATATATAATGTCTATTGAATTATTGGTTGCCATGGCGACTAGTTGCGAAAAGTTATTAAGGGTTATATCTTTGAAACGATAAGTGTTATAGTCATCATGTGTGGTATCATTTTAAATAGAATTAGAAGAGCTGTCAAAATACATAAAAATATACAGGGTGTAACTAGAGAGGGTTTTGAAAAAAAAATTATTGCTCAAAATCAGTTCAATATAGTCAATATAGCTCATAGTGGTAAACTTCAGGTCCCTTAGACTTACATAGACTTTCCGAGTTTCATTTTTCCAACTTCCATAGCAACCGAGATATATAGACTAGAAAAAAAAATTCTAGTGCAAATTACTCCGATACTATGCCATGCGAAATCCCTTATATATTAAAAATCGGTTAATCCCTTAAATATTAAAGTATCGTTCGATACAAGAAATTAAAAAAAAAATATTGCGAAACTTTTCGAGAAAATGGACCGTAAAGTTTAAAAAAAAATAACAGCCTGAATATATGTTAAATTTTGATTTGAGAAAACAATTTGTCAAAAAAATCAAAGGGGCCTTAGGTGGTGTATAAAATTAAGGTATACTTGAATGTCCTATCTAATAGTTTCTGAAATATATTGAATAATGTTTTCAAACTTTGAACGTGGCAACTTTGCGTTCTGTGCATGACAGAGACATCGGTCTTATTTTATTCAACGTACATTTTGAGGCACTATGCGTGTGCAATATTTCAACCTCCTAGATTGAAAGCAAAATTTTTTGTGAAAAAAATGGCGCATTTTCGCCATATTGGATTTACAAAAAAATGGAAAAATTGTTTTTGCAAAACAACAGTGTGTACCTGCGTACCAAGTTTTAGCCAAATCGGTCAAATAGGTTAGGAGTAATTCTTGAACATACATCCATACGTACATACAGCCACCGAAAAATCGACCCTTCTTTTAATTTTTTGAGCAAGAAAACATTTCTGTAGGAAAAACTTTTTATATGAAAAATTGTTTCTTATGACCCCCTCTTTGTATTGCGTAGTAACGTATTTGCAGTAATTTCAATACAATAGACGTACTAAGGTGAAATAGATAAAATGCTCACAACATGAATCTTTCATATTCCTATACGTATTACATACGCATATGGTATATGAAAGATAAATAGTAGTCCTCTAAGTCATCTGGGATGGCAGACAAAAGTTTTGGCAAAAACACGGAAATGGAGCATTTTGGTACTCGATAACACTCTTTAAGCTACCGATAAAGTCATCTGTTGCTAAAAATATCAATGTGACTTGCAACTTTAGTTTTGCAGGGAGGCTTTGTCGCATTACAGACTCTGAATCACTTGTACTACATGAGACAATAGAAAATTAAATTGCTCTGCTGTCATTTTTAAGTGGTTTTTATATATTTCGACGTCTCTCCCATTCAGTTGACAGAGTTACTGACGGGACCAAAGTATTTCCTCTTTTAATCCATTCTCTTACCCACCATCGTTTGTTCTTTCTCCTATTCTTTTTTCCAGCAATGCTGCAAGATACAAACGAATAGCCTCATAGAGCACTGCTGCATGCGCAATTACAAAATTATTTGATGACATATTTTAATTTAAAACCTATAGACATTTGACATTTCACAAATCTAACTGGACTTGATTCAACAATTTGGGCCAAGGACATTGGAACTGTATAAAGCCGTCTGTGATTGCCATTGAATGTGATTGCTTCCATTATATTGATTAATCAGATTGAACTGTATAAATGCGCCTCAAGGAAAGCTCCACGTATTGCATTGTACAATTACAACTTGTTAAAATGTTTTCCTTGAATAAATAAATAATGCGCAGACTATCATAGAATCACCTGGTATTCGAACAAATTCATTCATATATCGGCACATAAATATTTGGTTCCTGGTTATAGATTCTAAATATGTATTTCGTGATAATTGATGTAACAGTACTTATTTCTACGTACGTTTTAAAAATATTAAAAGACTTAGAGATATGACTTAAGTAATATTAGAAACAGTATTGTTAATCGACAATGTTTCGCTCCGGGTATTTTTAAAATTATGCGCTCAGTATTTTATTATTCTTTCGTTTTACCGCGCAGGGTATTAATACAAACAAATATAGAATGCAGAAATGAACTACATGTATCTGGGGACTTGCGCCAAAACCAGAAAAGATTTTAAATATTTTCGTTTTTAGTTTCTAATGCAACGATCTTCAAACATTTGAAATACATAGTCTAAGGGAAACTCGAATAATTGAACACCTGTGAATAAACAGTGCACTCGGCTCGCGAGTTGTAAGACTTCCGTGGGATTGAAGTCAGGAAAAATCTGAGAAAATAACTCAGCATACGTCAGTGAGTTAGACGAGCGTTAATTGAAAAATAGTTGTTTTAAATGGACGGTCTATAAGTAAGAGTGAGATGAACAGCTACAAACAATTTCCAGAAATTTTTATTGCGCCTCGTTACAAAAGGTATCGACAAATGTCGAAATGAATGAATACAATGCGAGATCCCAGTTCCTTCGAAAAGAAGTAGCTTTGTACTAAAAAAAAGTTTGATATAATTTAATTCGAGTAGTTTTTCGTTATTTTTGGGAGAAGATGTCAGGGATTCAGATGTGAGTACATAATCATTTATTTACATATTTTAAAGAAACTAAAAGCACTTTGGCTTTCTTTTATTAAATTAATTTGTATTAAATAATTTGATTTTCAATGTTACTAATTTTCATTTCCAAAATAAATTAACAAACTATTAATTTTTGTGTAGATCTTTATTACAAGTTTCTATATTTATTTGTTGATAAATAAAGTTTTTTGGTCACGTATTGATGTTTCTGAATATTTAACCACCTAGACGACACTACATTTTATTATATTATCCGCCACCCGATCTGTATTACTTCTTCGTGGGCACTATTTTATTTATTGTTGCATAGAAGGGAAACTTTGTTGTATTAGAATTTCTATATATGTATTTTAAATAAATCATACAAAATTATTGTTTTATTACACTTCAAAATTCGTAATTGTATTTGTAAGTAAAAATAAATTGTTTAGAAATAATAGTATGGTTAAAAATCATTTGTATAGTATATTTATTTAACTGATAGGCCGTACTTATTTTATTAAAGTCTTTTCTTTGGGTTTCATCAATTAAGGGCTCCCACAATTCGTGTCGAAATGTAGTGTATAGCTATGTAGGCATATTTCTTAACCCCCGAAACAAATAATTTAGTATTTCAGTCTGCTCCCTAAACTGATCTTTAAATTAACTCTAACTTCTCGATTTTGGTTGGATAAGATGGGCTAATGTCGGGCGTAACGGACGCAATTGAACGTATAACAACTTGAAGACGGAACTGGGCGGGACATATTGCACGTTTCTCAGACGATAGATGGACGAAAAGAATCTTAGAGTGGAGACCACGAATGGATGCACAACGTAGCAGGGGACGCCCACCAACAAGATAGTCCGATGACATCAAGAGGATTGACACAAATTGGATGAACGCAACTCAAGACCGTCAGAAATGGAAAAGTTTACGGGAGGCCTATGTCCAGCAGTGGACGCAGTTGGCAGTGTGATGATGATGATGATGATGAAGATGGGCTTTAACTGAGAGCTGAATTTGTTTAGTCAGCCTGAGTTCACACGATCTTTTGTCACAATTTTCAACGTGACAGTATGAAAAATATTTTATTGAGTTTTCTGTCAATTGGATTAAAATTTTAAATTCATCTCAACCATTCATATATTAGGCATGTATTTTATACTTATAATATCTTGAGCAGCTACATGAAGCATTAAGAAACATTCACTCACATATTTATTTGACTTGCGATTACAACTGCTTTCGTTTTCGTTTAGTAACCCGACGTTTACGGAAGTCTTTTTCAGACTTTTAACAACTTCCGGATGCTTAATTATATTTTTGAAATATTGTTTAATAATTCATGCTTTACTTTACTTTAATTTAGCTGGTTCTATATACCATTAAGATCCTTTGTCGCCACTACAATTTGATACCTCCAGTTGTCTCTTGACATCGCCTTCCTCCTTCAATTTCGGACGTTTAAATTCTACAGATCTTTACTTACATCGTTTTGCGTGGTTGCCCTATTAATCTGATGCCTTCTGGTCGGTTGTTTAGGACTTTTCTTGGCATTCTAGATCCATCCATCCGCTTGACACACCACAACTACCTAAGTCTGCTGGCCTTTATGTCGTTGACAATGGATGGCTTCTGGTATAATGCTTCTAATTCAGTGTTAGTGCGGATTCTCCAGCCTTCCTCGTCTCGTACTTCGCCGAAGATTTTCCTAAGGACTTTCCGCTCCCACACTCTCAATGTGTTCTCATTCCTTTTCGTAAGCCTCCGAACCATACTTGACGACAGGTTTAATGATAGTTTCAATTCTTTAGAGATGATGGATGATTTAAGATGATTAAGCTTTGATTTAAGACGTAATAACATCTATGAATGCTTTAAGACGTAATAACATCTTTTTCATGCCTTCATTCAGCTTTGATTTCAGTGGTGATGTCATTATCTTCAATTATCACACTTCCGAGGTATTTAAATTTGTCGATTCTCTCAAACTCTTCAAACTCCTTCACGTTTCTCCACTGACTACTGTTTCTATTGTTTATCATGTACTTGGTCTTCTCTCTGATTATTTCTATACCCATGGGTTTTCCTTCCCTCTGAAGTATTTGAAGATTCTCCTTTAGTGATTTTGTCCTCCTAGTCACTAAATCAATGTCGTCTGCAAAGACTAACTCTTGACATGTTGGGTTGTGTATACACCCTCTTGGGTTAACGGGTAGTTTCCTCATGACCGCTTCAAGTGGTACATTAAGAAGTAAAATCGACAGAGAGTCTCCTTGTTTCGTGCCTCCTCTAAGTTCAAAACTCTCTGACAGCTCGCCTTTCGTCCTTACTCTGATGCATGTTTCCACAAGCGTCATTCTTATTAGCTTAATTAATTTTGTCGGCACATTAAATTCCTCTCGCATAACCTTGTACAATTTGGGAATTTTTGTATGGGTACGTAGTTCTTGTTCGGAAGATCTTTTATTACTTTATAAGTATGAACTTTGTTTTAGTACTTGCTTTAGCTTATCAGGTTCTAACTAAGTTTTTTTTTATTGTCGCATAATAGAATACCAGGAAGTTAATAAAACGTTCCCATAACCAAGCGACTTCACTGAAATCCACTGTTAAAACACAAGTATACCAAAGATACAATTGTCCGATTAAGTACAATATGTAACATAATTTCAAGAGGAATTAAGTCTCTAACAACAGGCAATTACTTATGTTAATAACTTAGATATAAGCCCTGAGTACATACATTTGCTGCCTACTGAGAGAAAGACAATACTGCTTCATAACACTAAATATTGCTAAAATAATTTCTATACTTAGCTTCCATTTCGCCGACTTTAGTTTGCCTAGCAAAGCTCTACTATATATAGAGTATATGCCTCTAAATGAAAACCGCTAGTTTCACTTAAGAAAAACAGAAGTTACATGGTTTGAGAAAAATGTCTTGTTTACATAAAAAAATTTTGTTTGCGGCTTCATTTTACTCTTCAGTTTCCCCTTTTGTGATGTTCTAGACACGTCACTGATGTCCTCCTTTTAATTGTACAAAAGTTGGTCACCTTATAATAATGTGTGTATTTTATTGATTGACAATGTTCCTCGTTCAAATCAGATCGCAACATTCCGACAAGATCTGTATTAACAATTGGGAAGGTACGTCCCAAATTTCGATTTATTCGACAATTACTTTTCGCTTTAACAGAGTATGTTAGCAGTATTAGAAATGTGTGCGTGTTGCATATGAGCAACTCAAAATTATTTTCTTGCAAGTGGATATCAAACTATGTACTACCGTATTTACCTCTATGCTACCAGGCGAGTTAAAATTCTGAATGCAACTATCTGAAATTATCTAACCAACTGTATTATCTCACGCACTAATGTAATGTTCCAAATGTTCCCTCAGAAGGCACTCACAGTTGTTGTATTGTCACTGATATTTATGTCACTGTGTCGCATTCTCAATAAAAATTAATAAGTTTCGTCAGTTTTCGTCCTGTTTCCAGTCATAATAATAAGTTTTTAAGTTGATTTGTTTTTTTCTACTTGTTTTTGTTTCATCCTGTTTTGTTCCTGATTTTGTTCCTGTTCCTGCAGTTATGATATGTTATTCATCATTTTCGCGTGTTGTTACAGTTTGTTTGTCTGAAGTGTTTGAATTGAGGTGTACATTTTGGAGTAATGGCAGATTTTAAGAATCATCGGCAAGGTGATCATCTTTCTTCAAGCGAGAAATTGATGATACTCAACTCGTTCAAGTATTTCAACAAAACAGCAAGTGTGACTGCAGCAGTAGCAGCAACAGTGGAAACACTGTTGCTGCTCAGTTGCCGAACTGTGCACAAGTTGCGGTCTGAGCAATCTATGGGGGCGGCGTCAAATCGCTAAAGAAGAAACCAGGCTCAAGCGGAAAACGACACAATTCCAGGCTGGTGAATTACGACCAAAGAGTTCGAGAAGCTGTACGCCGCCAAGTACATGCTATCTTTTTGAAGAATACGCCGCCAACACAAAATTCCATTCTGCTAGCAGTAAATTCAGACCTTGATTTGCCAAATTTTAGTAAAGAAACAATTAGAAGACTTTTGCACGAAATTGGTTTTGAATTTCAAAAAACTGGAACAAACAGTCTTCTTATTGAGCGAGTCGATATAGTTAGATGGCGTCAACGTTACCTGAGGAAGATAAAAAAGTACCGAAGCGAGGGCAGAACTGGAATTTACCTCGACGAATCCTGGGTTAATTGGGGAAACACACTTCAAAGAGCATGAACCGATATCATCGTCAAATCTCATAGAGATGCTTTTATCAGAGGACTTTCAAGTGGCTTGAAAGCACCAAGCGGAAAAGGCCTTCGATTCGCTTTAGTCCATGCAGGCAGCGTCGATTGGTTCGTTGATGGAGCGGAGGATATGTTCCTCTGCAAGAAAAATGGTTTTCAGAAAAATTGTTACCAAATCTTCCAACAGCTTCAGTAATTGTGATGGACAACGCAAGGTACCATTCTAGAGAAGTTGAAGAAATCCCTACCACAAGTTGGATAAAGGCACGAATAATATCCTGGCTACAAGCAAATGGAATGATACAGATGACAATATGCTAAAAAAGAATTGCTACACGTTGTGGAGTGTGAAAGATATCATTTCGATGCCTACAAGATTAATGAAACAGCAAAGCAGCATAGTCATGTAGTGTAAAGATTGCCTCCGTATCACTGCGAACTAAATCCGATAGAATTAATTTCGTCTCAAGTAAAGGGGCATATTGTGAGGAACAATGTCACATTTAAACCTAAAGACATGGAACGCCTGATAAAAGAGGCATACTCCCCGATAACTGCCGAGAACTGCAAAAACCGCATCAACCATGTTCTTAAGGTAGGAATAGACATGTGGTAGCGTTTTCATAGACAATTTATATAGCGCAGTAACCTTTTTATAGCCAATTATTGATTTCTTATCAAATCTCTTAGAATATTGTTTATTTTTTTATGTTAATAAATTGTTGGTTTGTCTAGTTTTAGTATATACAATAATAAAAAATCTATTTCATCCAAATAAATGCTATTTGATCTCAAATATGGGGAATATTTCATAATTAGTAAATGGCAAAAACGGCAACAATGTCCTCCATATAATTAATAGTGAATTTATAACATGGGTTGGACTTTAGTATTCCTTTTTTAAAAGCATTATTGTGTCGTCTCCCAAGAAGTAATTCCTTTTATAGAAATGCGTGTAGGAAAGTAGGCCTACACTTCCTAGGGCTTGGCACATCAGCCTAATGTTCGCTTATGTACTCAAGTGAATGAAGTGCTGCGGGACTCACTTCAAACATGCATCGGGTCAAATGTTCTAAATTTTCTAGGATTTAGCACGTACCATCGTTTTCACCATTACTTAAACGCACTCGCTTGTGCCACCAATTATTTATTGATTTTGCTGTTATTTATGATGTTAATGTTATTTTAGAACTTAGTTTTTCAATAAAAATTGCTATTACTCGCCCCCTCCTAATTCCAAATTCTACTGCAGCACATATTTCTATATTTTTGAACATTTGTAAATAGTACTGTGCCGTGTTTCCCCGACGATGTAATCAAACACTAAACCCTAGCATGATTTTCAGTGTACTCCTCATATAAGCCCTGCTTCTAAATTAAGGTCGTCAGCGAGACGAGCGCCTTATTACTCGACAGCCAGAAGTGTAAAAAGGATACCCGACATGCACATTTGAAACAA
>WYDF02021726.1:0-13164 GCA_009867245.2 Adranes taylori | reverse complement strand
TATTGTAGAGTAGTTATCTTGAACCTACTATATCGGCGAGGCGAACTAGGCGCTAAAAACCTAAATTACAACAATATATATATATATATAAATCTAACTCCAATTTGTGTGTCACTGGCTTCCGGACAAACCATTACACCTACAGTGACCAAATTCACACCACATATTCATCATAACACAAATATGGTTTATAAACACAGAATTCCGGGGAATACGGGGAACACATATTGAGACCATATATTCGTCTTCACATAGGAATTATTTTAAACACAGGAATGCGGTACCGGGAATACGGGAACACGAGAAAATAGGAACACATACTTAGACTATATTCAGGCCATATATTCGTAATAACATACGTGAATGGTTTTTCAACACTGGAACATGGTTCTTACGACGGGTACAAGTTTACACGGAAACACCGGAATATAGAAACACGGGATATATAAAAATCTAATGTCGGTCGGTGAGTCATCATTTTTCGGGCAAAACATTAAATCTACAGCGACCATATTCAGACCATGTATTCGCCATAACATGAGAAGGGGTTCTAAACACAGGAATGCGGGAAAACTGGAATAAGGAACACAGGAAAACTGGAATAAGGAACACAGGATACATAAAAATCTAATGTCGGTCGGTGCGTCAACAATTTTGGAAAAACCATTAGACCCACAGCGACCATATTCAGACCATATATTCGTCATAACACAAGAATGGGGTTTAAACATAAGAATGTGGGAAAACGGGCCCATTCAGAACATAAGGCACGTTCAGAGCATAAAGCACATTCAGAGCATATTGAGACCATACATTCGTAATAACACGAGAATGGTTTTTGAACACGAGAACATGGGAATACGGGAACACGTTTACACGGGAATCTTTTCGCGAAACGAAGTTCGCGGTCTCAGCTAGTCTTGTATATTTTTTCAAGTGTTCGATTATCAGAATTTTACTAAAAGAATATTTGCTTAGTAAATGACATTTTGCCTCCACCAAATACGCATTTCCCACATTCGTAAATGAATATCCCATTATTTTCAAATGATTCAAAAATGTGTAAATCATCCCAAGATCCAGTTCCCACAACCCTCCTTTGCACTCTAAAATGGTCAACGTCCTGGGATTAATGCCTCCGGATCAAATTCTTATAGCTTAGTACACTATGAAAACCCGAATAGAATACCCAAAATAGGATATTCTCCAAACGCATTTGTATAATTGAACTCCCTCATGCTGAACATCATGAGTTGCGTTTTGTCTAGACTTAGGGATAGATTCTTTGCCGAAAACCATACTTGAACAATGTTTCCTGACCGCATCTGAAACTCCCTACTCACACCTAAACTCGTGTACTCTAAACATCTAAACTAATTAAAAACAATTCTTTTAACTCTATACGGCATTTATTTAGTGTGAGTGGTGCCAACTGTCGACGTATCTCAAAATATCTGATATATTTGGGATGTCGGAGTATCCTAAATGTGTGATTTGTTCAAATTTCTTTACGAGGTCATTAACTACAATGAAATCTGCTTATAATGAGAATTAGGGCTTTTTTGCTGGTCTTTCATTTGATAGTGCTTACTGACAATAAATACTTAACTATTTATATACAACGTTGGAGCACTATCTGCAGCAGCATAGTTCATCAACGTATCTGAAATTATTTATTTCATTATTGATGACAACTCCATCATCATTGTCCTACTACTGTCTATTGACGTACTTTACAGTTGTTATTATTAGATACATAACACTGGTCAACAAAAATTAACTTTTTTTTCTTTCAAAAAAGAAGACTAGCTGAATTTGGAAGTATTTTTAATACTGATTATAAATCTAGTTTCAGATTTTTCCTATCAGCTAGGAGATATTTGTGATACTCGTTTGAAATTTGTATAACTTCTTAACTAGGTATATAACTGAAAATGATATACTTTTATTCTGACTGACTTAGAAAGTGGTAGTTAGTGATTTTCTGGTGTACTTTGCATTTGGAACATACCTCTTTTTGAAAAAGTTTGACGTGTTCGTCACTTACAACTCCAAGATTTTCCGGGAAAAAATCTAAGTGAGATTCTAAGAAATGCATTTTTAAGGAATGTTGCATGCATCCCATAGTTTTATATGAATTTAAAAGATCAGCCACTACATACCGATAGTTTTCTGCTTCTTGGTTTCCAAGAAAATTGAAACATAGATTTTTAAATGATTACCAAGTTGCTTTTTCTAGTGGATTGAATAGTACTTCGAAACGTTCAGCCATTAGAGATCGTATTTGTGGCCCGATAAAAAAAAACCCTTCTTTTAGCTTAGCATCGCTGATTTTGGAAAATTTTGATTTAAAGTACAAGAATCCATCAGTTTTTAGCCAGTGCTTTGACGAATTTTTTCGTCAATCCCAATTTAATATGTAATGGAGGTAAATATATTCTTTCAGGATTTACTAAAGACACATGTGCCACATTTTTTCTCCCCAGAGATAAGGGATTTGCGTTTAGGCCACAATTTTGTAACCTAGTAATTCTTTTTATCTCTGCTGTCCCATTCATACAAAAAAATTGCGTGTACCCAAGTTGCAAACGAAGCACTAAAGCTTCGTTTGCCACCTTCAAATCACCACATATATGCCACTTATATTTTTCATTCGATTTTCAACATTAGTTTCATATTTTCACACGTCTCTGTCATATCAGCAGCATGCACTATAGGTACTGATGGAAGTTTATTGCCATTATGTAGCAACACATCTTTGAAACTAACGTTGGAAGAGTCTATAAACAGGCGCCATTCATCTGGCCGATGTTAATACCCAAAAGTTTCCATTACAGAAGAAATATTACAAAACACAATTCCATTTTCTTCAGAAATGTTGTGCTTGAAATCACTATGACGGTTACGATAACTAGTTATTCTAACATCTTTTTGAGACGTTTCCATTCGTTGAGTCTAGAAGTTAAAATTGCTGTTTAGACAGGTTTAAACCCTGATGAGATCATGAAGGTCTTGTTGATTTGGAAAGTAAGGTTCTGATGAACCACTGACTTCATATGTAGGATCACTTCTGTTATAACATTTTCCGTTTCATCTTCATCAGAATGAGAGCAACAGAATCAGAGCAACTTAAAGCTATATCACCATAATATACAGGTACAGGGTTATTGTTTACTGTGTAAGACGGGCCTCATTACTTGCTTACACCATGGCTCTACAGCCCTTGAAACATTGGCCTCCTTGACGCCATTCGCCCATTCTGCTCGGTCCCCAGCCTTCCTCCGCCGGCCTCGGACTCCCATGCTGCGAAGGTCCTCCTCTACATCATCCAGCCACCTCTTCCTCGGCCAGCCTCTACTCCTGCGTCCCTGTTGTTTTCCCAGAAATACCTTCTTGACTGGATTGCTATCCCCCATGCGATGAACATGTCCCAACCATCTCAGTTTACTTCTTTTAATTTCTGTTAGAAAATCTGATTGTCCATAAAGTATCTGGAGCTCCGATTTGTTCTAATTCTCCATTCTCTCTCACAGCACCAAAAATCTTCCGTAGTATTTTCCTTTCCCAGCTCCTATTCATTCTGTTCTCATCCGCCTTTGTCAATGTCCAAGTTTCAGCACCATACATATCTGGTCGTAGTATTACATTATAGACTCTCAATTTTAACCTTCTTGATAATAATTATGACCACAGGAGAGGTAAGAATACGTATTAGCAACTATTGGGGGCAACATTCTTTCTTTAATCTCTGTCTGAACTTCGTTAAGCTCCATGATTACAGACCCAAGATATTTAAATTCGGAAACCCTTTAAAACATATACCGGTCTATAACTGTCTGTTTGGTAATGGTGGTCTCGACTAGCAATCATGTGTTTCGTTTTTCCCTCATTCACCTGTAGGCCCATCTTTCTGCCCTCCCTTTCCATTTCACTGAAACCCTCAGATACGAATTTCTTTCTACTTATCAGTACTATATCGTCTGCATATGCCAGACACTGTAGCGTTCTGTTGAAAATAGATCCTCCTCGGTTGCTAGCTATACTCCTCATGACTTTCTCTAGAGCAACGTTGAAGAGTAGTGTCGACAGTACATGCCCTTGTCTAAATCCTCGTTTCACATCAAGAATTCTGACAGCATTTCTTGAACTCTCACCTTTGATTTTGTTTGCCTCAATCAAAGGGACCTAATTGGAGATGGTTTTAGGTGTGATTCCCTTAATCTTTGTTAAACAAAAATAACAATCTGTTAAGTGATTTTCTGTTCCCTCCAAATCGTAGGAATTACAAATGGCATATGGTGTGTATCATTTTTCCATCTAGACAACAGTCTAACACATGAAATACAGCATCTACTCGAGACCCAACTTTTATCAAAATCACCAACTTGACAGCTAAAGTAAAGTTCATAACATTTACGCAGAAGCAGCGTGAAATTTCGCATCTGAGACTTGAAAGTCAGTCCACCGAAAATGTAGCAGAAATTATCCGTATGATTTAAGCACTTTCAGTTCATAGTAAAAAACTAAAATACTATTCTACACCAAACACAATACAATTAGAAATTAAAAATTAGGGAACAACGCACAAGTAATATGTATTCGTACTAACAAGCTCACGTCCACTGCAATACTGACGCAACACAACGGCAGATAAAATAGCTCTGCGTATGTCGGAACAAGGTTACGTTATGTCCCTCTACTCCCAAAACATACAGAATCATGTCTTGTACTTCTGAGTAAAACAGCATATCATTCCTTTAAACATGAGTTGAATAAAACCGCTAAATATAAGTTAAATGTTTCTATGAAAGGACAAAGATAACGTTAAAAGCAGTTTTTAACGTGATACGTGACCAGTGATTAATTGTATATAATATTATTATAACTATCTAATTCTCATAAGTGGTTATTAACGCGAGTGTTGCTTTTTGTTGTCTATGGAGATTTATTAACAATAAAAAAGTATACAAAAAATTGAAAGAATATTTTGAAAAAAAGCATAGTATTTGTATTTATTACAAATATATTTATTACAGTGGATAACAATACTTCTAAAAATATTTGTTTGTTCTATATATATATACTATTATTACATTGGCTAAAATAATTAATATATTTATATTATTATTATAAGGAAATCATTTGCACAGTAATGACCGGAACAATGTCGAGTGTACGTGTCGCGTCATAGTGTCCTAACCAGTGTTTTTGGAAAGTTTTCTAATGTTTTCTCAAATCGGCTTGAAGACCTCCAGGAAATCCTCGATGGAATTCTACTATCCTTTCGTTAAGGGGAATAAACTTGCAAAAAATACAAAAAGACAAAAAAACACAAAAACTTTAAAAAAATAAATAAAACAAATTAAGATGAAAAAAACGACAAAACAAGAATATCCACATCTCCTGCTGCACAATAGGACCCATAAGAAACATACCCTGAACTGTGTGATATTATCACAGTATTTCTTCTTACTCATTCTTCGGCGACACTAAGGAAAATGTACTATAAAATAACACATGCTTAGACAATAGCTGAGAGTTTAGGCGGCGAATGATCAAAATAACATCTATGTATGAGCATGTAACCCTGGAGGTCATATCGAGACTTTTTATGATCGTATAGTCTATACAGAGACAAGTCTATACAGAAGGCAAGGTCGCAATTTTGAATAGTTTACTCTCCAATGTAAAGAGCACAAGTAATCAAGAAACCTACAAAAACTCTACGTATCCCTGTTGATGATAAAAATTTTACAAATTTACGAAATTGATTAATTGCCAAC
This sequence comes from Adranes taylori, assembly GCA_009867245.2. NCBI lineage: Eukaryota > Metazoa > Arthropoda > Insecta > Coleoptera > Staphylinidae > Adranes > Adranes taylori. Next base: position 7,381 of record WYDF02021726.1, on the reverse strand, counting down.
TCGATGATACAAATCTCATTGGATTAAACTAGGAAGACCTGTTATATTTGTTTAGAAAGCAAAGGAAGTAAATAAAGTGGAATAAAAAAATCAACAGAACTAAAAATATAATGAATAGAATAAATAGCAAATATATTTCACGTTTAAAGCCTAAACCTACCATAAAAAGATAAAATCTCTCACCAACATAGAGTTCAATGTTTTTGTGTTGAAATAATTTTTAATTAATTAAGATATATTGCACTTTTGAAAAGTAAACACAGATAGGGGAAACTAAAAATACCTTTTTATGTAAAATTTAAACTACATGATTAAATTAATTAACGCATTTTCCTGACATTTTAGCTGACCGTCTAATAATTTTAGTATCTTTATTATTAAGAAGACTAACAAAAATCTATGTACAATATTAATTTTATCAGACGCATTTATACACACGGACTTTTCAAATTAATCTCTATAGGTCTTAATTCTTTATCTCCAATTCAAATATTTGTATTTTAGAGTTGTACACCAACAATTCGTTTACTTAAAGAAAAACTATTTCATTCGCTAATTTACTGTTGACGTAACTAAGGAACGCTGGAGTCGGGGATGGCTACCCTCTCGCGTTAGTACGGGATGCAAAGTATGTTTTGCCTGTCCAACTTTTTTGACAGAATGGTACAATAAATTACATTCTTTAATATAAACTGCATTTGGCTTGGTGCATCTAGCGTGTCTCTCTAAATGAACAACGCAAATGATCGTAATGGAAGACCTTTATGAAGATTTTGAAAACGTTATTTTTCGAACTAGATATTCCGCAGATCAGTTAGTGATAAAATCTGTGTGTATAAACGTGTCCATTTGGAACGTGGAAGTAGGAATGCAATTACATAAATTCTACCATTCTTACAATATTAATTTTTAAAAATGTGGTAGTTCCGTTTAAAACTAATTTTATAGTTTTCTGGAACATGCATATTAATACGTGAAAGTTATTTAAATTACATAATTGAACTGGAAAGTTAAAGTATAATTTTTTCCAAAATATAAACTATTATAAAATAAATTACGGTAAAAAAAATTAGTAAGCACATATTACAACAGATAATTTCATGTTTACTAAATAAACGATGTCATACAAATAAATTTCACCAAAATTTTAAAACTCTAAGATCTACATTTGTTTCTTAGAAAACAGAAGGTCCATTACCTTAAAATCAATGTTTTCAGTACCTATTGGGAACTTTAATACATTTACTGCAATGCGCTATAACAGCCTTCTTACATAATGGGAAACTGATATTCATGGAAACTACCTTGTTTCAATTTGTTTCTCGTGCTTGGAAACTTAGATATAGATAATTAAAAGGTTTAAATATTAGGGAGGCTATGGCTACCCAATAGCCAGCTTATTCAGAAGATGAATAGCAATATATACCTCGGATAGAAATCCGTTGATAAAAATAAAATCAAAACCAACTAATGTAAACATCCTTCAAATACATGTACTAAGAGTAGAAAGAACAGAATAGGAAATTAAAATCTTTTCTCACACAATGCAGGCCAGTCTACAACATATGCAAAATGAAGAAACAAAATCTGATTATGAATAATTTTCACGGGAAGGTGGGGAAGAGGACATAAGAAAATATAGTGGGAAAATTTGGACATAGAACTAAAAAGAAGAAAGCGATCCCCTCGTTTAGTTTTGTCAAGGCATTTTTAAAAACCCAGGTTGAGTTGCATCCAAGAAGATTCTACACCTGTATAATCAACCTCTGCATAATCAATTAAAATTAATTATATGGTGCTAATATGAAAATAATCAGGCACATAAAAGCATCATCACTAGAGAAATCAAAAGAAAAACTTAATAAGCACCCAGGATAGAGAATGAGCGAGAAATTAAGTGGAGTTGTATACGGGAACCTCAGCAGGAACTTAAAGAAGTATGGAATAGATTCAAAGAGATTCTTGTCTCCAAAACTGAGTACTTACCGAACAAAAAACAGAACATTATAAGAACACCTAATTCTTGCTCGCTGAGCATTTTTAACAATTACTATTATCAATAAAAAGTTTCTAATACAATTTGCCACGTGAATACCAATTCTGGAAAACCTTTCAATTATTTCAATATTGTAAAGTTTGCTATAGCCAACAAAATAACACTGAGTAACACAGATTCAAATATATTTCATGTTCATATTAATATTGGTCAGCATTGATACAAAAAATACAACTAACGTACAATATAGACTAGACGATACTAAAATGCTTTTAATAAAATTTTACTAGTCATAAAGAGATATAATTTACAACCGTAAAGTTTTTTATTCCGCTTTAGGAAAATATATAAAAATCATTTACGCAAGATAATCTTTAACATCTTTCGGTATTTTACTAACTAAATACGCATGATCTACGCCAATCCCACTAGCCAAAACGCCTCTCATATTTGGATGTTCTGCATCTTTGGAATAATCGTAGGTTGAACCATGCATATCGGTCAATTTTCCACCCATTGCTGTGAGCACAGCTTCGGGAGCGCATATATCCCATTTCTTCGAACCTTTGCTGGCAAACACATATGCACTTGCTTTGCCCTCCATGATCATTACTACCTATTAGTAAAAACACGATTTAAAATAATATAATTACATAATTGTTGAACATACTTTATGTCCTGCTCCGCCTACTCGCAAGACTTCATCGGCCTCAATTCCATCAATAGCTTTCTGTACAATTGCATCATGATGTGATTTGGTTGTTACAATAATTAGCCGACCGGAAGGTGGAGCAATCGGGGTGATTCCACCCACACCAACGCCGACTAGACCCCACATCGTTCGGCCCAATGATGTTGATGGTTCGCTTGTACTTGTGGTTTTATAATAAGGCTGATGGATAATACCTGCTACGGCTTTTCCTTTAATAGCGATGCCAACTAGGACAGTCACATGCTCTAAAAAGCCCTATTTATCAAAAAAATGTAGACATCAGAGATTATTAGTACGAAATAATATCTTTTAGTACAAATTGCTTTACTCAAGAAATATATACTCATAGTTTCAAAAATAAGACATAAAAGCAAGTACTTCACGTAAGTAAGCAAGTATATAAAGCTAGACAATATTTGTTATCTAATAAGTGTTTTTCTCAGGATTGGACATCCGAAATATTTTTAAGAGGTTTTATTACAGAAATAATTTCTGTTTTGGAGTGGCTATTCTGATTCTGGCGGAATACTTTTAATGCATCAGAAGGTCTTACGCACAATTCACAATTTTTCCCTTATTTGATTTATCCAATACGGATGGGGCGCGGCTCTTGTTTTAATTTCTTCTAGAAGAAATTCTCCCTTTCTTGTATATTTAACTTCTCGAAAATATTGTTTTAAGTAAAATCCTTACGGTTCCCAAAAAATATTAATAATGATAAAAGCTGAAAATATAACGTGTATCACGTGAAATATGTTATTTATATAGTACAATAAATTACTATAAAATTGTAGAATATACAACTATATCTAAATTACATTTCATGTAAGTTTTGAATCGGATTTTGAATGATATTCTTCAGTTACAATACGAAGCTTGAATCTTACATTACGTTTATTGACTACTTTGAGCAGCAAGTGACACAAAACTTACCAATTTTAAACAAAAAAAAAGTAATTACTTGAGCATATTCTGAAGTTCCGTCTAATGGATCTACCCATACAACAATATCAGAAGGATCAACCCGCGAATAAGTTTGAGGACATTCCATTTTCAATACATTCGAATCCATTTCATTAACCAGCCAGTCGCTAGGTACTTCGCTGTCATTATTTAAACCCTCTTCACCAATAATAGTAACATTTGGAAATTGTCTTGAGAGTGAAGCAATAATACAGCGTTGGGATGATCTATCAGCTTCTGTTTGTAAATCATTTACGCCCTACAGACAGTATGAAAGAAATAAAAAAAATATATTTTATAATAATTACCTTATCAATGATTCCTAATGATCCATGACTCATAACATCTCTTATAATTTTTCCAGCTCGTGATACAGAAGTAACAGATGATGCTAATAATTTTACCAATAGGGGACTATTTTGAGCCATTATAAATTATTAGTTATTTATAAAAACAATCACTAAAGGTATTTAAACGTCACAAATAAAACATAATTTTACACAAGTGAAAAGTGCAAATTTCTTTCTTAATTCTTCTATAAAGTCGGCCTATTTTCACCCATTGGGTCTATCACGGTATTGATTAAGAATCCATAAAAGTATTTGAATATTTATTTGACATTTCATTTCAAGCTTTCTTCCTCTTTTCCTAGTAGGCCTATTTTAATTGTGTAGCCACTTACTACAGCCGGTCGAAAGGAACAAGGTTACTTTGGTTACCAGTGCTTTTCAATTGATTAAATTGAAATGGTTATTTGTTCGGCACGATTTCATTTCTCTTTCCATCATAATAGACTAATTGCGTATTTATTTGCGGAATTTTAGCCCGATCAGTTCGTCGGATTGTTGTTGAGTGCCTAAAGAATACATAACTTGTACCATGATCGAAGTAAAATCAATATTGCGTCGAACATATTCGGACGAAGATTCATATTGGCTTGTTTTTTATACAAATATAGTTTGGTGCCATATGCCTTGATACCAACTGTTTCCCATTTGAGCAATTCTTGATAAGTAATTTTATTTAAACAATTATGAAAAGTTCGGATTAGAATCAAATGAACATTTGCACTAACATTAAGACAAAAATATGAAATATATAAATTATAAAAGAAGTACTAAGCAAATATAGACTTTCTACTATCCATCTGTTTTTGCTTTATAATTTTTCTGCGAATCTGATCAGCCTCATCCTCAGAATCTTCATCCTCCTTGTAACGATATAAAAGAAATAATGCGCCACAACTGCATATTAAGATGCCAGATCCAATAAATGACATAGGCTATAAATAATATGTGTTAATTAAAATTAAATACCTTTGCAGTAAATATATCTTACTGCTACAGCGTCATTAAGTCCGCTCTCCTTTGAGCAGGAAATAGTTGTTAAAGCTGTACATATAATTACTATTATTGTAAAAATTAAATTTCCAACAATATCCTAAAAATTTAAAACCTTTAACTTATGGCTAGGGTTACCAGCTTGCAATATATTTCTACACTAATCAAGCATATATAAGCTTAAAGAACAGACGTATAAATAAACATTGAGTAAAATATTTCTGTAGCAGAAAGAAAGTAATAATATTATGATTTGAATTGATATTTTTTTTTAAACTTTCATCCAAACAGCAAGTATTGTATTATTTGGTTAATATGATCTCCCTTTATTCAACTAATTATGTAGGTATCGAGTCTGATTGTTTTCAGACCAATGTACGTCAAAGCCGATTACATGCATTCGTTTTAAATTAAAATTGTAAAAAACCAAGAGCGTAGCTTATATCTATCAGCTGAATTATGACACGAAGTATAAAATAAACTACAATACTGCGAATAAATCAAACACACATCTTTAGCTAATATTCAACATAATATTGCTGGTTGAATATAAATATTTTACATTCATCATCATTTTGTAAGAAATTGGATTTTTGAGCAAATGTCATGGTGAAAAATAATTGCCCTCTAGGTAGGTATAAACACATTATATACTTACTCCGATGACCCATAGTAGAGGCTTCTTTACTATGAAGCCAAGAGCAAATATTGTATATAACAATAAAACGATAGCTATTGAACCAGCCAAAACTCCAGTTTCAATGTTTTTATATGTTGGCTCGTTATCACAGTACGTAGAAGCATGTAATATAAATAATGTTATAATATAAATTAGCTGAAAATAAAAAAGAAATTGATGAACCTAAAGAAACTCAAATGATTAATTTCAATCTACATAATTGATTTAGTTTGTCTGATTGAAATATATTACATTACTTAGATTTCGCACTAAGTAATACAATACATTTTTAAGAGAACTTTAAAATTCAGTTTTCTGAGTGAAAAAGGATTTCAAATATTATATAAGCTACGAAATGCTATCACTATCGACTTTCAATTTCATTAAAACAATTAATTAAATTATTTATAGTTAAAATGTAATTAGAAACTTAGCAAAAAAAGTAAACTTACTAGTGCGGTTATTTTTAAGCACCCAGCAACTGTGAAAATAAATTTACCAGGCTTAAACTTATCCCTAATCAATTCATCTCTGGTTTTTGTAACTGGAATAAATGAATCTAAAAACAAAATTGATTTCCTTGGCGCCATATTATTGACGAATTTTTAAACTAATTACTATATGAAATGTTATTTTTCCTTACATTTCTATTAAATAGTTTCTTTGATTGTATTGATCATAATAAAACAGGATTATTTTATGAAGTATAGATCATTTTGTTTTTTTTTTTGAATGAAATGAAATTATTAAAAATTGCCAAGTGTCTGATTAGATAAATAAATAATATGATGCTTTAATTAAAACGAATATCTAATACAACAACAAATTTTTCACGACTTACAAAATATTAATATATTAAATGTAATATTTCACATTATATCAACAGATATGTGATATAATTGAAAATAAAGTTTATTTATGTTTCAAATAAACTTATTTTGTACCTTACTATTCTTACTGTTGAAAAATAATAAATTTAAACAATTTATATGAAATTTATTCATAGCAGTATATTCAGAGAAAACCCTAAAGAAATATTTTTGGTATATCAACAAAAAAAAAACCTAAAGAAATATTGAAATATTCAATTTTGGTGCATTACATTTCTGGCGAAGGATATGGGTTCTTTGTTAAATATAATTCGAAGCATTTACTATTCATATTAATTACATGAAGACATCCTTGCGAGAAATAATTCAGATTTCAAATTCAATTGTTTTAAAATAGTGTTTTTTCCCCATTACTAATTGTTGGTACTTAAACATACTACATTTATAATTACTTTTTGGAAAATGCATTAAATTTATTATAAACTATAACAGATTTATACTTATTAAAAACAAACATTTATTTTTTACTTTTTAAAATGTATTTTGTTGTAAAAATTCACACTAGACTGGAACACAAATATTATACAATGGTCATACTGAAATAAAATAATAATGAGTAAAAATATACATAAATGAATTACATAACAATAATTATACTTATAAAATTATTATATGTTATTTTACATGGAATGTATGCCCTGAATAAATCATTATAAAAGTAAATCTAAATATTTTTACAAAATAAAGTGTGTTCTTTAAAGAGAAACTTATAACATCACTATTAGTATCATTACTTTCACTACCCCATGCGTTAATAAAGAACTTCCATTTAATAGGAGTTTTGGGTTTTGTACCATTGGT
>WYDF02021715.1:0-13166 GCA_009867245.2 Adranes taylori | reverse complement strand
TACCTTATAGCAGAAATGGCCATCCACCCAAAATGTTCATCGGAATTTTTTCTACCTTTGTAGTCTCTCATATATGAGAAGAAAATGAATTTTGCGGTGGATGTAGGATTTATTCGCTGTCGCCGAAGTACTAGCGGAACAACCGTCGATGGTGATCTTCACATGCCTCTGGAGTTGTATCTCTGCCATTCTCGTTATCTCCGGTCCCGGAGTATTGGTGGTTGATCTCCCTCTTCCATTGACGTTGGCCTCCTCGGTTTCTGATTGACGAAGTAGTGTGTCAAGGGAGGATTCAGCAATGTTGATCTGAGTGAATGAAGTAAGAAGTGAGTGACAAGAGAACTAAAGATCCAGCAGAAAATTAGGAATGTAGTATTTTATATACCTGACCTGATGTTATAGAATTTTATTATTGACTGTAGTTGAATTTAAATTAAATTTAAATGAAAATAAGGGAATTATTGGCGGCGCTTGCTTTGAACTGAACAACTCAGATTCAGGATTGCGATTTTTCGCTCGCTGTGCAAGAATAAGTTTGGTCATGCGAGATCCTCACTCGTAGAGAACCAGAACAAGTCCCAAAATGCGTCTGAGGAGCGCTAAACTGAATGGGTTCTTTTATGTGAAATTAGCTGAGAAAAAGTTGCTCTGGTGGTCGGCTTTTGTAGTAGCCGGCGTCACGTCTTTAAGGCATAGCTTGAAGGAAACTTCTTCTAAAATTTTTAGGAAGGATTGTAATTCCGGCCAATAGAATATTTCTTTGGTCGGTTGAGATTTAAGCGTTCAAAATTTTTCAGTTAACAATAATAAGAATAATACCCTTCGCAAAAGAAGTATCCCGAAGCATTTTGACATTAAGCGCGTGTAAAGTCGGAACGTTTAACTATGGTTTTCTGTGCGTCATGATTTTGCGCCATGTCTATTTTTTAAGTGGATTAACGAAAATGCGACGAAAATGATAATAATTATTATGATGTTATAGAATGCAACTATTTTGTGTTATATATATTAAAATTTAATTTTGCAGGTGAGCTTAGTGGAAGAATTCGACATATTGCAAATTGTTGGTGAAGGATGGTTCGGCAAAATTCTACTCGTCGAGCACAAGGCAACCGATACGGAGATGGTATTGAAAGCATTACCCAAACCTTACACCGCCCTGAAGGACTTTTATCGCGAATTTCATTACGGCCTTCGACTTGCTATCCACAAAAATATCATTAGCACATACGATGTATCGTTCGAGACAGCCGGCTTTTATGTTTTCTCGCAGGAATATGCGCCGTTAGGTTTGTGTTGCTTATTTAGTAATAAATTTCACCAAATAGAATCAATGATGTTCATGATGTTTTTATCATTTATTTATATAAAATGTAATATTAGAATTATCTTTAAAGCAAAGGCGCCCATATAATTAATTTTAGAGAGGGGGGTTCATTCGTAAAAGAGTCTATGTTATACATTACATATACTTTGAATTATAAAGTAGAAACTAATAATGTACAAGAGAGTAATTCAATTTTACTCTTTTGTTTGCTCGTAACTAGAACTTAATCTAATTACTGTGGAGTATCGCTAGATCGTTGTGGTTTGAAGTAAAACGCACACTTCTAATGCTAACTTGATAGTCTCGGTTTATTAAAATTAATCACTCTTTTTGATAATATATCTAAAGCTATTTACAAGACATTAATTAGATAATGAATTGATGTATGGTTTGGTGTGTACGTTTTGCACACAATGTTTGTTCACATTAAATGCAATTTAATAAAGTGTATTAAATTACAATATAGGTATATGTTTAAAAGATAGTACTTCATAATATTGAATAAGTACGCCTAGGGGGTGGGGGGAGGGGGCTTTGGCCCCCAGCTGGAAGTCCAAACATTCAAAATTTATTTATTATTCAGATTTTTATACGCAATATATAGTATTATACTTATATATAAACGTCTAGCTTTGTCCGTCTGTCTGGAACGCTTTTGATACTTATTTTGCCACGTTTAGTTTACATTCAATACTAGCAGTGGCGTGCATTAAAATTTTTTTATTATGTTAGATTAAATTATATTTCTACTTTACTCTGTGTGAACCAATAAAATACAAAAAACCCATAAATTTCCAAGATAGACACATATAATTTCTTACTATTAATAAAAGAATTCAAGTATATAAATAAACGTCTAGCTTTGTCTGTCTGTCCGTCTGTCTGGAACGCTTTTAATACTTATATATAAACGTCTAGCTTTGTCTGTCCGTCTGCCTGGAACGCTTTTGACCCAAGTTGACCCAAGTGAACCCAAGTTGACCATTCTCCATAAATTTTACTTAATTAAGTTAACTTAAAACAATTCTCTCTTCAGTGAGAAGGGAAGCCTACTTTCCTTGCCTCTTCCTACTCTCCACATACATCATTTATCCATCCCTTCACTTTCACCTCCTTTCTCTCTTATCCCCATTCCTTATCGTACTTCCCTTCTTCCAAAACATTTTCCATACCCATTATCCATGAAACTCACCTTTTGTCTTTCATTCCTACCACACCTCCCCTTCATTTCTTACTCGCCTCACACTATTTTTAACTGCTTACACACATCCCCTAATACTTTTTTACTTTCTTTTACTATTTCAATCATAATTCTTTTCATTATTTATAAACCCTTCCCGTCTTTTTGCAAACCTTATAAACCCTTCCCCTTTCTTCAGTTTTCCACCAACTCGTTTTCTTTTTCACTCCATTCGATCCCGTCACAATCATTCATCTAATGCCACCATTTTTCTCCTTTCTTTCCACATATCCTACACATTCTTTCCTACTCTTTCATCCAATACTTATTTCCAACCTCCTCATTCCCACATCTGAACTTTGCATCTGTTGATTATTGTATATTTTTCTATTCTTGTGTCCTTCAATGGTTTTTAGCACATCTTTACTCGCCTGACCAAATGATTTATTATACAATATGTTTAAATTTTTTAGGTGATCTAACTTCAAATGTTCAAGAATATGGTATCGGCGAGCTACATACTAAGCGTGTAGCTAAACAATTAGCATCCGCTCTAGTTCATTTGCACACACTGAATCTGGTGCATCGAGATGTTAAGCTCGATAACATTTTGGTCTTTAAATCGGATTTCTCACGCATCAAACTCTGCGATTTTGGCGAGACACGTAGAGAAGGTACTACAGTACCTAGGCGCAACGAATGGTTACCATACGCTCCACCTGAGGTTCTAGAAATTGAGAACGATACGGATTATATGTAAATGATTTTTTTAATTTACTATAAAGTATATTAGTCATGAATTAAAAAATAACAGTACCATTAAAGCTCTATACAGTGTGTAGTAATGGCTAGATAACAAAACCTGATTTCCCAAGATAATAAAAACCTGGTCATTATTATCTTGTGGTTAAAATTACCCAAAAGAGGGCTATATGCAGTAAAAGAACTTCAACTAGAGAGAAAAAAAAAACCTCTAAATCACTTCAACCAATTGAAGATCTCATAATGGTTTGCAGTGCTAAAACCAGAGATGGCACTAACGTAAATAAAATAAAATACTCATGTAAGCACAAAGCGCAATTCTGGTATAAGTGCTAGCCTTCAACAATATGCTTACACGTCGCATCATTGCATTAGTTAAAAAAACCAAACGCTTAGCCCAGTGCACCACCTCGGCTAGCCAATCAACTTGAAAATAATTTATATGCATATATATATATATATATATACGTATGAGTGTATGCCTACATTAATAGTAATTGATGTTATGAAAAATCGTTCCATCTATATAAAAGTGATACATGCCATCATTGAAAATACAGATAATTATATGTATTACAAGTGTGTACACACGACTTCATTTTAAATGTAGTTACTTTCATCTTGAATATCAAACGAAAATGCGTGTGACTATTGTAAATACTATTTATAAAACATAGATCTATTGTAAATAGATTTTTATCTCAAATAAAATCGGTTCATTAAAATCAACCTGGTTTTTATTCCAAATGGAGATTTGTTTATATCTAGCTCCATCGATCTAGTGACATTTCACCTTGGTTATCAAACGCTAATGTGTGCGACTATATATGCTATTTAAATTGAAAATACAGATAATTATATATATTACAAATGCTTGTACGCACCTTTTTAGCGTTCAAAGCCCAGCAAGTGCCTACTTACTTTTAGCTACGTTAGCAGCCAAAAAAAAATCAAAGACATTAACAAAGCTCATACTTGCTGTACTATTATCATTCAAAAAAAAAATGGAACACCTTGACTGCGCACGCGAAACTTTTAAATTTTTCAATTTTAGCGCCATTTCAATTCTCTGTATCATGTTTCAAAATTCTCAAACCAGAAATGCGTTGTCATACACCATATTGAATTTTTATTTCACAACTGTCAAGTTCAATGATCTGTCAATGACGTTACAGACTGTCAATGACGCCATGTTGATTTTTTTCGTTTAGCTGGGGTTGAGCTAAGGTCTTGGAGTCTGTTTAGAATCCGTGATGGCTTACTATTCTTAATTAAATACGGTTTAGCGCGATTGCTAGTACTACAAATGATCTAGGAGTGGTAATTAGAAAAATAGGCGAACTTTAATTGTTTAAGTCCCCAATTGTTATAATTCCTCGGCAAGTTGGCTAGCCGAGGTGGTGCACTGAGCAGAGCGTTTGGTTTTATTAACAAATGCAACGTGAAAGCAGTGGATACTGATGAAGGTTAAAACCTATGCCAGAAATGCGCATCTACCACTAGCTTCCTTTTCAAGCCAACTTGAACTTCCTAAACCGTCAATATGCAGTTTTCGAAATAATTAACTCAATTTTATTAACATGAGAGTAGTTATTGGACAACTAGGTTACTAACAGCGAATGTACTGAGGAAAAAGATCAGAATCCTATTTTGCTAATAGTTATTATAAGGATGATACAAAAAGTATTGACTTTAATATAATTACACGAAGTATTTTCGAATTATTTTCATATAATATTACTACAGTTCATTAGCAATTCCGGGACCAACATTTATAGCACAAACCTAGTACCTAGTAAAATTATGTATATGTTACGTCGACTGCAGTAAAGCCTCTACTTACGTGAAGCTTGATGAAGTGATTGATGTATTAAAATAAATTGAATTAGGTGAAGCTGGTTTATCAATTATTCGAAACCACTGTTGAAACCATAATAGCATAATATTAATCATCAGCATAATATTAATCATTTAAAAACTCATCATCAAGCATTACAATAATTAAATCATACAAAAGAAATTATAATATGTATATAAATCTATAAAAATGAGATGTATGTGAAAAAATAATAAAAATTTTTAGCTTAGCCTTTTTGTTTTTAGGCAAAAAAATTTATTGTTGTAATACTTATTTATAGTCGGCCTATTTCTGCCTACTTCTGCGTGTAGGCTTATCACCGACTATGTGTTTTAACGTCGACCCTCTGCCATCGCCGTTGATAGGTGGTATCAGATAATTTCGTCATTACCAACCTTTATTGATTAACTCGTAAAGAGATCTTTATAGTGCGTGCCAACGCGCCCACACTGGAGCGAAGTTTTACATCTACCCCCTACAGATGTGCATGATAAATTATAGTTACCTTCCTCCTATAATTACGGACCTCGTTTCGTGTGTTACCTAGATTCAATCAACAACGCAAACCATTGTTTACGCTAGGGATCGCACCCGGGACTCTGCGGTGGAAGTCATGCATCTATATATATAGCATCTGTATATGTTTATCACATAAACTGGTCAAATAAATTGTAAACATTTTTAAGATAGCTGTTATTCAGTAACTTACAAAATTATGTAATACTTAATTTTGAAAGTTACTGAATAACAGCTATCTTAAAAATGTTTACAATTTATTTGACAGTTACAGTTCTTTATTAAATAAACTATGAAAAACATTATTTATTAAAGTTTAATGTTTTATAACTAATATCTATACATTACAGTTATGATGTAAAGCATTTTTGGTCAGTAATATCGTTTTTAAAGCGTTTTATTAATGATTTCTTTTAGGCATGTCAAGACAATTTGGGAGATTATATTTCCTAAACTAAAAGATTGTGCAAGATAACACGTAACAGTTTCAATTTGTATATTAAGAGCTCCGTAATGGAACAATAAAAAATGATTTTAGTTTGTGGTCATAAATCCAAGTGAAGCAAAAAATTTTAGGTTAGCTTTTTTGTTTTTATGCATAAAGTTCTTTATACCATAACAGTAATTAATGTATAAACATGAGTTATAAAACATTAAACTTGAATAAATAATGTTCTTTCTTGCAGGATTATTTTAAGTCGGTATGTTTTCGCCTTCTTGGGCCTATCACCGACTGCTAGTTTTGACGATTCTTGCTACTTGATGATTACAGTAAAGATTAGAGGCTAACTGTTGTAACCTTTATTAGATTTATTACACTAATATTAACCGAACATAACTCCATGTCCTTTTTCATTTTTTTTCTTTTTATATTAGTTATTTAATTATTTTTTAGTGTTTTTATTCTTTATTTTATTTACCGTTTAAATTTTGATAAAAAAATATTTTAATTTGTTTAATTAAATTTTTTTATTCATTGTTTTCTTTTTATTACATTCATGTGTTATTCATTTTTTTTCTTTATTAAATCAAATAAATAATGTTTTTGCCGTCTTTAAATTGTTTACAATTTAAGACGTCATGTTATTCAGTAACTGTTATACTTACGAACTATAATTTTGACAGTTACTGAATAATAGGCCGCCTTAAAATTGTTTTCAATTAAATTGATAGTTATAGTTCTTTATTAAGTAAACTATAAAAAAACATGATTTATTACAGTATAATGTTTTATAAGAAATATTTATACACTACAGATATGGTATTAAGCATTTTTGGAGAGTAATATCGTTTATAAACTGTTTTATGGATGATTTCTTTTAGGCATATCACGAAGCTATATCCATTAAACTAAAAGATTGTGCAAGATAATACTTAACAGTTTTAATTTGTACACTATGAGCTACGCAATGGAACAAAAGATTCTAATTTTAGTTTGTGGCCATAAAACCAAAATATTTATTTATTTTTTCACAAACATCTCATTTTTATAGATTTATATACATATTGTAAATTTTTTTGTACAATTTTAGTGCTTGATGATGATTTTTAAAAAATCGAAACCGGTCGCAAAGAATAAGGAAGTACAACACTAATTTTATTTTATTAATAAATAAAGCCTTATTATGGATCAACATATCTTTAAAAAATATTATATCTTATTTGTGTTAATTTAGAATATTTGTTTCAAGATAATTTAGACTTCTTATCAAAGATTTATTGCTCTTCAAATTTAATTTAGTTTATTTTATATTTAATAAAAAAAGGATTCTGGTCATTTATACCGATTTAATCAAAATAAAAGTTAAACCCAAGTCCCAACAGATTGTAAGTAATATATTTCAAAAATATTTTAGTGCATTAACTGCGCATGACGTATGGCAATTTGGTATAGTAATATTCGTCTGTCTTACGGGCTGTTTACCGTGGCAAAAAGCTTCCTTCGAAGATCCCCGATATACGCGATTCTACACATGGCATTTGAGCACAATGAAACTGGGTCGACAGCCGAAATTGTTCAAATTGATTTCATCGAAAGGCCAACGATTTTTTAAGAAATATTTGGAACCGCGAGCCGATAAAAGGCCAACGGGATTATCAGAAGTATATCGGTTTATTAATGATCGATGGTTGTCAAAATCAGGTAAACATTTGAAAAGTTTTCCGATTTTCGTTTAATTTCTATTTCAAATTTGAAAACTATTACAGGAGTTGAAAAATTTAATATTCCCATTCCAACTGAAGAAGAAGGTTTATGTCCATCAATGTATAGTTTTCATAGCAGTCCTGAGGAGAAGAATAAACTATTGTACTCGTTAACGCAATATGGATTAGAAACAACAGTAGATCGAGCAGCGAAAAAAGACAGAATACGCGCCTGGATTCAAAACAGTG
This sequence comes from Adranes taylori, assembly GCA_009867245.2. Taxonomy (NCBI): domain Eukaryota; kingdom Metazoa; phylum Arthropoda; class Insecta; order Coleoptera; family Staphylinidae; genus Adranes; species Adranes taylori. Next base: position 5,129 of record WYDF02021715.1, on the reverse strand, counting down.
TGATTGAAGAGGAAGACGATTTTTACTTAGATTCGTTCGATAATAGTGATGAAGATATTAGGATAAAGGATGAACGAACAAGGCCAGCTGGTGAGATGAATTTGGAAAGAGGTTGTGTTGAAGAAGGAACAAAATTAAAGAAACGGTATGACTTTACATCTTTTTCAGTAAGTTATATATTATCCTAGGCATTATTGTTTTTGTTAATCAATTGCGTGTTCCAGATTTTGTAATTTACATTTGAGCATAACAGTCATGAAATATATTTAATGTTGTTCAGAGTTCAGAGGCGTATATCGTCGGAAATTATTTGGCCTGCTAACAACAATTTACAAACAGTTGAAATATGTGAAACACAGTAAATATGTACAAATAATATTTCGACTGGAACAAAAAATAACTTGTAATGCACAACTGAAAAAACTCGTTAATAAACAAATGTTTTTAAAAAGCGGCTAGTATAAGATGTATGAAACCATTTCACCCATTATTATAAGAAATCTTCAGCACTTTCTTTATTAGGAGCATCGATGTCGCAATATTTTGAGAAACACAACTCTGCTCACTAAGTGACTAGCCGTCTGTAGAAATGAAAATTCATCTAATGAATTAGGTATTCATTTATGAATGCATCCAGCATTACACTTGTTTTCATTGATATTGAAAATTAATGTTTCTAATTATTATAAATTGTTGTTATATGCATTACAGCGCACTAAATGAGAAATAGTTGAAATAAGGCATCATTGAAATCCCTATCTACGATACTCTCTATAGTACATGCAAACGCTGCATACGATATAATTAGATGATGAGTAAATAATGCTACTTTTTATTCTGAAGTATAACATATTATTTGAATAGGTACGAAATACCAACAAGGAACAATATATAATTACAACAAATGTCTTAAAGAACTAGTTAGTTTATATATGTATGGAATCATTTCACCCATTTTTATAAGGAATCATCAGCACCTTCGTATTATGCCCTGTCACAATATTTTGAAAGCCACGACTCTGCTAATGGCTTGCTGATGCTCCCTTATAATAATTGGTGTAATGGTTCCATACATCTTAAACTAAACCGCTTTTTTAAGGCATTTGTTGTAATTGTAAATTGTTCCTTGTTGGTATTATGTACCTATTACTTCAAATAATATGTTATACTTCAGAATAAGAAGTAGCGTTATTTACTCATCATATAAAATTCTTGTTAATGAAACATAAATATTTACAATACTTAAAATAAGAATTGTTCAGACTAATGTTAAGAAATACAAAATATCCTTTATTAACAATTATATAAATATAGATGTAAATTTTGTAACCCTAATGTGCGAGATTATCATCAAAAAAGACTGTTAGTCAGGTAGTTTGGAATGTGATAGGTGAGTCAGAGAGATTGAGTAACAGAGTGTGAAAGGGGAGTCAGAGAGACAGAGGAGTTAGAGAATGTGCATAGAGAGAAAGGTTTTGCCATATATCATTTCATCTGGCTTTTAATCGTTTTGTTGTTGGGATTGTACTACTTCGATTGAAGTCCGTTATAGCCTATCTGAGAAATTGAGGAGTAAATTGAAGATTTAGGGAAAGAAACTATAATAGAAAGTATCAGTGGTTGAAAGAGGATGGAGGATTATACGATAGTTTGAGAACAAACTGTAACACAGGGATGGCCAAATGTTAAAGAAATATGAAATATTCTTTATTAAAATGTATATAAATATAGATCTAAATTTTGTAACCCTAATGTGTCAGATTGTGATAAAAAGGCAGTCAGTCAGTCAGTTTGGGGCGGATGAGTGTGTAAAAGAAGTAAAGAGGTGATGTAACAGAGCCAAAAAGGTAAGAGAATGTGTGTAGAGAAAAAGTTATGGGCATATATCATTTAATCTAGGTTTTAATCGTTTTGTTAATCATTAAAACATTTTGAAATAAAAGGATACCAGTTATTTACCATCAGGGGTGGGCTCCTATTTCGTCCGTTATAGGCTATCTAAGAAATCGAGGAATAAATGAAAGGTTTAGGGAAAATAAGTATAATAGAAAGTATCAGTGATTGAAAGAGGGTGCAGGATTATATGACAGTTTGAGGACAAAGTGTGACTCAGGATGGTCGAATGTTAAAGAACTATGAATTATCCTTTATTAACAATTATATAAATATAGATGTGAATGTTGTAACCCAAATGTGCGAGATTGTCATCAAAAAAGACGGTTAGTCACTGAGTATCGAATGAGTGAGTGTGTAAGGTATCGGTCAGAAAACAGTGTTAGAGAATGTGCGTATAGAAAAAGTTTTGAGTATATACATTTAATCTAGTTTTTAGTCGTTTTGTTATTCATTAAAATATTTAAAATAAAAGGAGACCTTTTATTTAACATCAAGGGTGGGATTGTATTACGTCCTTTATAGGCTATCTGAGAAATCGAGGAGTAAATGGAAGGTTTAGGGAAAGAAACTATAATAGAAAGATATATATATATATATATAGTTGGAAATTTAGTATTCCTAATTGAACAAATAAATTACTTGCTATACTTCCGTAGCCAATTTATTTATGTTCGATTTCGCAATACTACACCGTAACATTCCGTAACCGTCTGTCAAATTCTATAACATACTGAATTTGCTAAAATACATCTGTTCATTTTACATTATTTTTTATACCTTATTGTAAAACTTTGTAAACTGGTCTGCAATTAAGATATAAGGAATTCATTTTGTTACAGAATTTGCCTGAGGATGCTTACAGCTCAGCGAAACCAGTCATTATTTATTTGTTTAAATCAAACCCTTATTATAGAGCAATAAATAATATATACCTATCTTATTTTCTAAACTTTTAGATATTCGTTTTCAACAAAGAAATCTTCAAATATTTACACCCCACCAATCGATCCAAGAATTCCGCTAGATCAACAAAAAGAGAAAGTGAAGTTTGTGGAAGCAGCCCAAAAGAATAAACCAAGGCCACCGTTAAGAATTAATAATTCATTGGATTCAGAAACTACATCCAGTTTGTATACGTCAAATGAATCATCAACATCACAAACCATGATTAACTATGATCAATATAGTCTGAATAAAAACATCTATGATCAACAGATTAAATATTCTACAAATCGTACTAATAATAACAATCCAAACACAATAAAACATAAAATCAATGTACAAATGCCTCAAGGCGAATACTCTGTGCCGGTGCACATACGATCAAACGTGGATAATGAAAATAATATCCAATCAAATAAAACTGGAAGATCTAATATGGTAAGTTCACCAACGGTGCCAAAAAGGATCTTAAGAGGTACTAAAGGACTTGCAATGTTAACGAATTCTAAAAGTTCGTCAAGTTATAGTGAACAATCAAAATTATGAGACAGATATGAAGTTATATGCTGCTTTAATACTTAGGTTAATGTGTTAAAGCCAATGGTTCTTTTCGGCGACAGCACTCAAATACAAAATTTCGATTTTATCCATACTCTAAGCTACTAAGTTTAATAATTTCGAGAATATTTTCTCTTACTGTAACGAAACTATTAGCAATTACTCGAATGTATCTTGAAAAGCTCACTGTACTCTTTTAATGTGCTTGGGGCCCCTTGGTTGAGAATCACTGTGTTAAACATACGAATTCTATTCCAATTTGTTATGTAAAGTTTAAATGTAATGTGTAAAATAGTTAAACAAAATTAAAGTTAACAAAACTTAAACGTTTGTTTCTGTTTATACTTATATTACGATTTTAATTTATAAAGTAAACTAATATATAAAGTAATCATACATCATTTTATGATACCAGTTGAAAACGATAAAATTCCCTTTGATAAAGATACAAGTACGTACCAGACATGATAAGTTGTTCAAATAAGATACATTAAGACACAAAATAATTCACGAAGTAAATTATTAAATAAATTCTATTGATATTAATTATTTTAAGAATACTCTAATGCATTATTTTTAGAGAATTATATAAAAAGTAAATAAAATTTCTCCGCTCGTAGAATCTCTTCCAGTTTTAATTTTAAATGTTACCCACTCTAACAGTAAAACAACTTAATGCTACCTAGAATTAGATAAATTGTTATTGTAAAGTGTGATGAAGTGTCCATTAATAAAAACCTTTTACTTTCTATGTAATAAAACAAACAGCATTGAACAATCATTACAAATATTTATTTATACACAACAAAAATTATGATGTAGTCTTTTAATCATATGTAAAATGTAATAAATAGAAATAATTATTTTTAATATTTCTATCTCACGTGTCAATTTCTTAACAAACTTTAGTATGACCATTTTAGTCCGTTAGGTATTGTACCGTAAATGAAAAGAATTTGATTTATAAATAACCGGTGATAGATTAGGTGAGATGAAATAGGGTGACGTTAATTTATGAATGCAAATGGATAACGTTCATATACAAATCAATTAAATTTGTTTATCCAAATAAAAGCATATGGTGTTCCGAAAGTAACTATGTCTCAATTTAAACTCGATGATCTCGTGGAAGCACTAAGTGAAACCCAAGTAACATCAAATGGAATTAGCTTCGCCGGCAAAGGATTAAAATTAGATAATGAAAATGATGGTATACCCTGTGCATTTTGTAGAATCTTTTTAGCAATTTTATTATTTTATTGTAGTGAAAGATATCATCCTGGCAATTAAAGAATGCAAAGATTTAGAATATTTAAATCTGGAAGGCAATACGTTGGGTATCGAAGCTTCAAAATACATTGCACTAGCATTGGAAACACATTCTGAATTTAAAAGAGCACTATGGAAAGATATGTTCACAGGACGTATGAAAACTGAGATTCCGAAATGTTTGGTAAGTGTAGGTTAGCACACTAGGAGAGGAGATGTGTCTTTTTGCTAATCGATTGTTAACCAATACAACTTTTAGGTGTTTAATGCTATTAGACTAGTTACCTAACCCTTAAATTGTATAGTTTATAGAAAATTTCTGATACAGGTGGCCTCGACCACGAATTCTTGTGTTTACATATGTGATGCTGTCAAATAAAATCCTTTTGTTCAAGTCTAAATTTGATCAATGAATTTAGTTCAGATATTTAAATCTATAGTAAAAATGCATTTTATGTGAATAA
>WYDF02021704.1:0-13166 GCA_009867245.2 Adranes taylori | reverse complement strand
ACGTATAGGCTCGGGTCTACGTCTAGTTCTTCTAAGCTCTTGAATAAAGTTTTTGGTACTTCACCAGTGTTTGCTATTATAACAGGTATTATTCGTACCGTGTTTTGTTTCCACATCTGTTTTATTTCTTCCGCTAGCGTAAGGTATTTAGTTATTTTTTCTTTATGTTTGCTTTCTAAGTTTTTCACATCTGGTATAGATATGTCTATTAGGTATGTGACTTTTCTTTCTTTGGCTGTGATTATTATTATTATTATTATTATTATTATTATTATTATTATTATTATGTTTCAGATGACAAATCTTTCGCGTCGGTTGACAAAATTTTGATTGATTTTAGAAGACTTCAATTTTACAATTTCATGTGTGTAAGCTGCTGAAAATCTAGTAGTGGATAGATTTAGTTGAATTAAACTCGATAGCGTGAGCTAAAAGAGTTTCATTGATTTAAAACGGCGCTTGTATTCACCTTCTTACGAGAGCACAATCTCGAAAAACCAGTTCGATTGTAAAGACATATTTACATCGTGAATCAGTTCCTAATGTTCTTCTGGATAACTCTATGAGAGGGTTAAATACACCGAGTGTCGTAAAGCGCAAAAGGAGCGACCAGGGTGAAAATTATACCGTAACCGAATTAACATAATTGCAAGTTGGATGATAAACGAGTGTCCATGTAATTGCGTGTTGTTTAGTAGAAAACAAAGGTACACTGTTTATTAATGATATTGTTAATAGGCATTTACCAGACTTCATGCGGAATTGTGAACATGTTCTAATTTATGTAAACATGTGGATATATTTCAATAGTGGTATGCAAGAATCAGTTGTTTCAGTTAATATGTAATTCATAAGTAAATACTTTGATATTGTATATATTATTTTTAAAAGCGATTAGATTAGATCGGCGGAAGGTGCTCTCTAATCATTAATAAATAATAATAATGTAAATAATGATAATATCAATAACTTGCTTATAAACGTTTATTTATAAACGTTTTGCAGTAATATTCTGAACATTCTGCAGTAACGTACTAAAGATAATTTCAAACACACTTTTCTTTTAAGAACTTAATTGACATGAATAATTGTTATATGTTCATACATACCATCTCACATAATTAGTTTTGCCTGGTATGAATTTGCGAAGACAATAAATGTAAGGACATCTTATATAATATTGCGATATACTATAAACACAACTTAATGGTGATTAATTAAATTGAAAATTAATCATGAATTCATTACATACTTAACAATACTTAATTGTTAATTAAAAATGAATCCTGTATTCTCTGTCCTCTAATATAATCTTATTTTGGTGATAATAACCGTGAATCTTCATAAAGCCACTAACTACTAATAATTTTGTTTCTCTTTTTTACAGGCAAGAATGTTTTTTAATTATCAAGAACATGTATATCGCTAATTTTATTTGAAACTAATATTTTTAAGGTAAAATTTACTCATTTTCTAATAGATCTAAGGTCTCATTCAAGAATTTCATTGCATAATATTTCTTAGTTAGTAGTCACCAGAAAATATATAAATTAATTTTATATTTATCTTCCTTAAAACAAGTGTGAGGACTTACTTGAAGCAAGTTTACTTTTTATATTATTAAGTGGAAATGAGTTTTAAAATGCATGCAGTACGTTCCAAAGTCCAATATCAAATAAAATTAACCCTTAACTACTGTGCTGAGTCTTATGTGACTAAATATATCCCCCCATCTCTATACTTCAACTTCAACTCGATCAATATGATATCAATAGCGGAGACACCCGGAATAACAATACGTATCTATTCGTTCGTTCGTCATTATAGAAACGAACGCACGACAGCAAACCATATAAATAGCAGCGAATGCGCTGATACTTTCTTGATCATTTTAGTAATTAAACAATTAGCGTAAGAGCATGTAGTGCATAGACTTACGTATATCATACAGAACACAGCAGCCATCTTAAGCTTGGTTGATGTTGCAATTTTAATTAAGAATAAGAATAAACATTATTATTAATCTTGTGCGTTTATTAAGTATTGTGTAATAAATAAGAAAGAATTTAACAAGTAAGATAATTGGCTTAGACTTGGTAAATATATTAATCATCTGATCTTTTAATTATTAATGTAACTAAATAAATTGCTTTGGCAAATTATGAAACGTATTTAAGTATCATTTATAGTGTCGTTAGTTAGAAAATAAAATAATTAAAACAAAATCCAACAATTTTTAATTAGTAAAATAGTTTTAAAAATAAATAATAAATTTTTTTACAAAGAAGGTTCACTGGCGTGCGACCATAATTGACTCTGCTTCATGATGACCGTATTATATTAATGGCGTGAAAAAGTAGCATTTATATATTTTTTAAAGATTGTTTGACATTAATGTCTTTGTATGGTTTTGTTATAAAAACGAAATACATAGATTTAAAAAAAACATTTAATGGACCCAATTTTGTTGACTTGGTCAAGACCTTTTTTTAACAACATTTGTAAGCATAGATATAAATGTTTTCTGAACAAACAAAATAGTCCTAAAACAAAATGTGCTGTCTTTTCCGTACAAACTTACAATAAAAACTTAAACATCAAATAAAAAACTTTATTTACCCAAAAATCACCGTCCAAAACAAATTGTTGCTGCAGTTTATATCTAGCTTTGTTGAACATTCCACAAAAATTGACTTAGTACACATGTAACATAAGTAGAAATTTTTTTTTTGATTGAGGACATGAGGTACATGTTTCTCTTTTTCCATGTTTCTCCAACTGGCGTCAGCTGTTCTTCGGGAAGATGTCCAATCCTCCGTATAGAAAACCGCACTTCTCCAGAATATGTTGATTTGTATACCTTCCTTCTAAATACGGTGTAACTAACTCATCTGCCAGTATCTGTATAAAATCGGTTTTCTCAAGCGCAGAATTATTTTTATAACTCTAATGGATAACATGGGCATTTACTCCACTAATGTCTAAGATGCAAAAAAAATTAGCACCATAGTCATCATAGTACCTCCTTGTCCGACGGCCTGTAGAGGCCTGTTAGCACATTTTTCGCCAAAAGCATTCACTCCGCCCTTCGTAAGATTATAGAACCATAATCTCTGACTTTTCGGTTGAATGGTACATGGAAGATATGAGAATAACCGCCCTATTTCTTTTGGGACGTTTGAAATGAGAGTAATTTCTTTTGTAAAACCAAATAACGTTGCTTCTTTAGCAACTTTTTTGCTAGGTCTTGGTAAAATGTCCGGGGAAATTTCTTTTTTAGCTTTCTTCAATGTTCCGACATAAGTGAGTCCCACGTTTGTTTTATTGCTGTATAACTTCTCAGCAAGAAAACCAGTTATCGGCAGTAATATTTCGATTTGTGCCTTCGATAGGTTTTACTAATCTTAGAACAGATATGTTGGTATAGCAAACTTCTTTAAACTTTCTTCTAAATCAAATCCATCAGAGTCTTTGCCAGAATATATAGAGCCATTAAAGAAGTACTGAGTACTTCTTACTGAGTACATGCATACAATTTGGATGCCATATTTAATGGCTTGTTAGGCATATACATTCTGTATTTACATCTTCCTCGAAAGGAGACCAATATCTTATCAATGCAGCAGTTTACTCCTAAAGAATATAACGAATGACAATTTTTTACAAGCTGTTAAAAAAAAATTTATATTGGATCTATGGGATCTTCTTTTTCCTGAGGTCTCAATCCAAAGAATTATCAAAGCGTAGTCGCGCTCAAAGGAATGCAAACCTCTGCTTGCTCATGACTCATCGAAATATCTCCCTTCCAGTTCTATTAGTTGCAAACATCTTGTTAGTGTTTTCATGATTTGACACAAAAACAGCGGTATTAAGCAATAGGTTAATAAATGCTTAACAATGTCCAAATCTTGGTGCTGTGCGCTAGAAGAATCCTTAAGTTTTTCTCCTTGTTTGTTTACTCTCTCATTAGTCCAAGACAAAATGGTGTTTAGTATATCTTGAGAGATTAGTAACTTCTATACTGCAGAAGGTTGATATTCATCTCCTAACAGAACGGCAGATCCACGTAAAGTTGGCACACGCAGGACGATATTGTGCTTTTAACTTCTACTGCGTGATACGAAACTTTCAGAGGACCATTTATTTCGGTTTTTTCCATTCAAATTTTTTGAAGTTCTATTATCTTGATTTTCCAGTTCTTCGTTTGCATTCTGAGGATCGTTATGTTCCTGCAACCTTCTCATTTATATCGGGCTATATCGGGTAAAGTCAGGGTCATGTTCATACGTTCGTAGACACTTTCGCTGGCACTAATCTCGTCACTTTCGGATACGATTTCGGCTTCAATTTCATGGAACCACTGTAAAGCACTAGTCTCAAAAGCCATATCAGTAAACCGATATTTTTTTGGATGGACCTGCACCACCATCAGCCATAATTACGGGTAAACTTAAACAAAAACTGATTTCACTATTAGTGTGGTGTGGTCAAGATAACCGTACAAATAAATTGATTCGACGTAATTTTAAAAATCAGCGTTCGATGAACGACGTACTCACACTGCTTTCTTACAATATAGCAACAAAACGTAGAGAGTCCCTCAAGGCGAGACAACTACGAGGGGGTAAACGCTAGAGAAGCAAATACGTGCACCGGTAATGATGACCGAACCACAGCAGTTAAGGGTTAAAGAAATCATTAATATTAAAACAACTCACCTCGTTTTATGTAAGACGTATTCTAAACGTATTCAGTTTACGTACCGTAAACTGCAAGTAAAAGAAAGTTTAAATATTTTAATGGAAGAATCAAATGAAGATCTCTATGTAAATATGACTTTTTTTCTATATTTTCCTTTAACATAACTACAAGGCTTTCTAAAAATTTATTACTTTAAATAAGGCCATTGAGTCATTGACCCGGATTTTTTTGCCAATAAAATATTTCCAAGCTGAATTTTTAATTAATAATTGTAAATATGTATTATATATTAATTTTGGTTTTATCATATATAAAGGAAATAACCACCACACTTTTATTTTAAACATAATTTTTTTAATCAGATTTTTTCTTATTATTTATGAAAATCTGTAACCTGTAAATAAACAAGCTGCGCCACTGTTAATTGCGTAAATTGCTTGCGTTTTGGGTTTTCAAAGCTACTGGCTAAATATTTTTGCGACTTCCGTCTTCGAGTTCCGTTCCTAACTGCTCCAACAGCATGGCTCGATAATTATCATTGTGATAAGCTAAATTAACTCGTTCTACTATATATTGTGATATATAAAGAAATTAAACTCAAAATATATTTTACTGCATATTTCTTTAAACCGAGAATAATTAAATGTGCTGTATTTATGGAAATTACTGACGTAGACATTATAATTTTAAAAATTTCTCCTATACAATGATATAATATTTAGCGTTAATTTTTGCAGAATCACTTTACTGAACAAATTTAAATACACGTAATCTTTTTTACAATTTCATACAAATTTCATTATATTTTGTAATATTATTGAGGTTTTATAATTTTTCATTAACAGCCTCTAACATTTAAAGTGCCAATTACTGTTTGTTTTGAAAGTAAGAAAATTATAAAAATGACTGACACGTGGGATTGAACTCTCAAAACGTGCTAATTGAGCTAGTCTCAAAATTTGTTTGTTTTGTATCAAACTCTCCATATTGTTACGTTGAAATTTGTGTGATATGAAATTGAGTTAGCTTCAACGAGATAAATCAGTTCTTGTAAAAACAAATCAACTTAACCGGTAATGATAGAGCAATGATTAATTATTTACTTTTGAGCGTAGCTTAAATTAGTAAACAATTTATAGGGTTTACATAATGATTTATCGAACCTTGCTTGATTCAATCATAATCAAACAATATTGGATTTCACATACTCTACTAACAACTAAATATTTATTTTACATGCGATCATTGAGGTTCTAAGAATTTGCGGAATAATAAAACAAGTCATGGTTAAGATTTATTCGGTTCACATAGATATTAATATATTACAACACAATTTTCTTCTTACGAAAATAAATAAAACAACTACCAAGCAATATTCACTTAGTCGCAATATTCGGCAGAAGTTTAATGCATCTCACTTCCGCTATTAGTTAGAAAGCCTATAACTTAATTTATTTTTCATTTTCTCTTTCTAACTTCATGAACGGAAAACGTCTGGCCTCAACGACCGCGGGATTACTTTAGGGGTTGTTCATGGAAAAATTTCCAGAAAATTTTTAATTTTAAATTTATTAAAATATTGGAAATTTGAAATTTAAGAAAATTAGATTATATTAATGTTATTGTTTTTAAATATAGGTAGCTGTATTTTAATTTAAAAGTCAAGGAATGTCATTGAATTTCAGATCGTTGGGAAAGTAATATTTATTATGATTTATTTACGTGTGTAAATTGAATTGATATGTTTGAAAGTAAATAGTAGACAGATTATTTAGAACATATTCTTTGTAAATGCTTACTTACAGCTGGATAAATGATTATCATTATATATGTATATGATCAAAATATGTAGACATGATGAGAGCAAAAATATTCATATTGGAATGACCTGTTTACTACGATAATTTTTTTTTACATGAGACATCTATACCACGCTGGCTCAGTATGCTTGTCTATTTTTCACATCGAATGAATCTTTCTATTCCAATCTAAAACTTTTATGAAATGATAATGATAAATGACTACATTATTTAATGGAACTTAGTGATTTTAATGATTTTCTATCATTTCTACATTATTCCCTTTAATCATTTAAAATGTTAAAAATCTCTACAGTAGGATCCAAAGCAGTGAATACATCTAACATTTCTGTCGATACAATATCATTATTAAACTTACAAAGAGAAATGTATATTGGAATATGTACGAATGTAAATCCTATTTAGTGAGTCCAGTCATATTGCATAATTATATGATTTCTATTATATTTCACAGAATAATATTTGTTTAAACGCAAATAAGTCTTACTCTAAACATTGTTTTAACAACAGTGCCAATGTTGTTAAATACATCAGAATGAGGTTCTTAAATTCCGTACTCACATATGTACCGCAGACATTTTAAACGTGCGACAAAACTATAAGATTATAAACGTAAATTTTGAACTAGCCTAATCTAGTTTTAGAAGCTGGTAAACATCTGGTAAACAACTCATCCCCTTTCCGAGTTTTCGTACATATTAGTTAGAAAGCCGATATTAGTTAGAAAGCCTGTAACTTAATTTATTTTTCATTTTCTCTTTTTAACTTCATGAACGCAAAACGTCTAGCCTCAACGTCCGCCGGTTTACTTCATGGGTTGTTCAACCAAGGATGAACATGGAAAAATTTCCAGAAAATTTTTATTTTCAATTTATTAAAATATTGGGAATTAAAAACAATTTGAATATATTATTGTTATTATTTTTAAATATATACAGATGTTTTTTAATTTAAACCTGTTTACTAGGATCAATTTTTCTTTACATGATACATCTATACAGTTTAAATTTTTTACGTGATGTTGGATATTTTTAGTTTTATTACATTTGTTTTATATTTTCTTTTATTAAATTTGTATATATTATTGATTAAGTTTAAGAATAAACTAACTATTATTTTAGCGTTGTCAGAGTATACCACGCGTATTATTATACTTAATTTAGATCTCCATGAGCTGCTGCCGTATATCGGAGTAGATTACGCAGTGCTCTAAGAAATTCAATATTTTTTTTATTTTATAAATTTTTATTTCATTAATCCTATTACTAAATTAATATTAAAACAACTAAGAACAAATTGGTAAATTAAAACAACTCTAATTTAAGCAATATCATCAAATAATTATTCAAGGTCAAGTTTTCTTGTATAATTTAATTCAAATATTTTATTCTAACATTTTTCCAAGCAGCCACATATGCGGTTGATTTTTAATATTTATCTCCCAATTGTACAGGGGTCGTTCCTATTCGCGTAAAGAGACTATTTTCTACTCTCCTCGTACCAAGTTTTATGCCTCCAGGCTAGTTTAGACTTCATCTACAAAGTACCACGCGCCTGACTCATTGCACGTGTGTCTATTTTTCATGTAGAATGATTCATTATCTGAAATTCCAATCTGAACTTAATTTTATTTTACTTTATATAATTAATGAAATTATAATGATAGATTGCTTCTTTATTTTATGCAACTTACTAATTTTAATGATTTCCTATCATTTCTACATTATTCCCTTTAATCATTTAAAATGTTTAAAATCTCTACAGTAGGATCCAAAGTAGTGAATACATCTAACATTTCTGTCGATACAATATCATTAATAAACTTGCAAAGACAAATATGTGTTGGAATATGTACGAATGTAAATTCTATTTAGTGAGCCTGGTCATATTGCATGGTTACATGATTTCTATTGCATTTCACAGAATAATATTTTTTAGACACAAATAAGTCTTAGTCTAAACATTGTGGTCACAACACTTGCAACGTTGTTAATTATATCAAAATTCAAAATGAGGTTCCTAAAATCAATACTATTTAATGCGCTGTGAAGCGAGATGGTCATGACGCGGCAAAATTTAAGCATTTTTCAATAGTTGGATAGCCATAAGAAGAAGCGCCCCATTCAAGCTTGACCGTGAATAAATAACAATAACATCTCACTCCTTTCATTATTGAAAAACGAATATGAGACTTTTGGGTATTTGTCGATGCTGAGAAAGTATGACTTTAATGGCTGATACAATTTTAAAACTCTTTCAATTGCCGGAAGTAAAGCTAAACAACGAACTTTCGAAAAGCCTAACAGTTTTTGGTATTCAACTCCAGCTTCTTCATAGAAGTTTTCCAATGAAGCCACTCGTAACAATGAACCGATGGAAAAAGAAATAGATTTGAGGAATGATGATTTCGACATCAGTTGACATACTTGATGAGGCAGTATTAATTGTGTTAGATAAAATGTGTGCGTTGCAGGTGACTCCAATAATGTTTCGCTGTAATTTTTGAAATAATTGTTTGTGAACATTTTTTGTTCCACGTCGCTTCCATCCACCAAAATTTAAGTTTGTGTTGTCTGGAGAAATATTCAATATTTTATTAGAAATTTTTTTATCATTAACACACTTAAAAATATATTCGAACAAATTCACGACCGTTTCACTTGTAATTGACTCTATATTTAATAATTGTACCAAAATTGGGTACAATTTGATTTCGCTATGATTTGATGCATCGGAAAACAAGGTAACATATGAGGTTTTTAACAGATCAGTTTCCAAATTATTATCGCAAAAGTTTTTGGACACATTGATAATAATTGCTTCACATTTTGTTCAAGCACAACTAAACGTTTGGCTATAAAACTTTTTGATGAGTTTTGAGGTGCAATCGGCGCTTCGGAAGCTGTGATTATATTTAATTGTGAGGAATGCAAACGTTCCTTCTTGAATTGCTATCAACTTTTCAGATTGGTCATAACTCAAACTTCTTAGGAAGTTTGTCATTTTCTTGGATGATGACGACACATCTCAGGCAGATTTATGCTTAGGTACTACTTTTACAATGGTCCTCAATATCTGATCAGCGACGACTCCCAATATCAAATTGACATTCAAATTGTGCCTTTCTCCAATTTCTCTTTTAAATTAAATAACATTTTTAATTAGATTTTAATTATTAACCCTTCGTTACGGACAATTTTTAAAATCACTGTGTACGTACGCCGTTTATTGAAAATTGAAAACAAATTTAGGAACGGTATAAACACTTACCTATAGTAATGTTATCAACAAAAGATGAGAACGAATGGAGTATAAATAAAAACACGTCCATTTTTTATAGAATGGAAATAACAAATGATGCTGACGATGCGAGTGATCGACGAGTGGTGATCACATCTTAAAACATATAAATATATTTGCCGTAACTGCTGCGTCACTTTTTTCAAGATTGTACACTGGATGTTTGTAGTATGTTTAGAAAAGATTATGCGACAGAAATTTTATAATTTCTTTGAAAACGTATAAATCGCGTACAATGGGTTTCTAACGCTTACAGTACCCGGTAAACGCTTACATATGGTCACCTTATAATTATACAACATCAAAAAAAAAACTTCATTTCAACAAAGTCTACAAACCTTTTATCATAGAAAACCTCTCTCTATTGCTATTTATTTAGTTTTCATATTAGTTATAAGAATATTCTCTTTGCATTATTTTAGTTTTATAACAAACATTATTTTCAGTAATTTATTTATTGAATAAACATCCAGAGAAGTTACCTAACAGTATGCTCCTTCACTCTAGGATATGTTCATTTACTATGTTGATACCACCATATAACTTCACGATATTCGTTATTTTTCCAAGGTAACTTATTAGGAGCTCTTATAGTCGTTTCACTTGGATATAGCACATTCTGTATGGGTGGTACACTTTGAGAAACCAACATTTGAAGTTCAAATATTCGTAAAGAACGACATGAAGATCCGTGTTATCCATTCATGTACAACCAGAATCTTTCATGTCGTTCTATATGATTATTATTTGGATTTGTAAACAGTTTATTTGAACGTCAAATGAAGATAATGTTTGTTATAAAACTAAAATAATGCAAAGACAATATTTCTGTAACTAATATGGAAACAAAATAAATATTTTACATAAATAGCATTAAACAGACTTTCTTTGATAAAAGGTAAATATATCAATAACTATAACTACTAGTTCTCCCTTTGCGATCATGCAATCCCTCCCGTTTCAATTGGAAAAGTTACGTTACAATTTTGGAAATAAACGTAGTGCGTCGGTAAATGGCCCGCATAAGAAATAGGATGACGTTTGAAAATCTTACGTAGAGACACATCTTGCTCGACCGACAAAAGATATAGGATTTATTATATATATATATATACACAGTTGGATTAACAGTTTCCACATACTATATCTACAATAATGTAACTTAAAGGAATCAATATTTATTCAAAGAAATTAAACTCAAATAATAAATTACTTTGAAATACGTCAATATTTTAAATGTTTAACGATAAAACACTATAATGTTTATAAACTCTGTAAACGTAAGAATCTTAATCATCACCACTCATCCCGTTTATGTCTATTGCTGGATATAGACCTATATGTAGGTAAGTCATATCCATTTTCGAATTTTCCTATCATGCTTGGATTTCGTCCAGATCAGTAACCAAAATAATGATCCTAACGTAGTTCAGTTTTTGTCATATCTCGGTTTTCGATATTGAAACTTTAGGCATATATTCCAAAAGTGTTGTAAACAGCTTTAGAGAGATAATGTTATACATCTTTTTAGTTTTTTACGAAGTCTCAAAGATACTAGATGCGATATAAATCCGAATAATTTTTATTGTATATTCTAAATTGGGCTTATGGCAATGTCAGAGGACCCACTTATCTATCTTATTTTTAACGCAATTTAAGTATCAATAAAACCTTTTTAAATATGTACTTCGAGCAAGTCCAGTTGACCAAACAAATAGTCGAGTAAGTAATGTATATTGGAAGCTTTCATACGCAGCGATCTATACACAGTTTAATTAAATAGATCTATATCCAGTTTAATTAAATAGTTGTGTATTCCATATCAATTATTAAATATTTTCTTTAAATTGAAATATGTCGAAATGAAATAAATATAATTATTACTTACTACGTACACCACAGATACTTTTTCAAAATAAAGATTATGACTCCATTTATTTTTACATTATCTCATCCTTCAGTTTGACCATTTTTCTATTTCACTACGATGTTTGCTTCATAAGAACAACAGAATTATATTAAAACATGACTGATAAATATTTTTACAATCACAGTAAAATATAAGTCTCTTGCTCCTATTGGTGTGTAAAAAAATGAAAATTGGTAAGATCTTGAAAAACTTAGAATTTCTTAAATAACCTGAAACGATCTGATAAGTACTATACAGGATAAAATAAGCCATGGCCAGCTTCAAATCTTCATAGAGTTCGTCCTCTGTATCAAATTTACTTCTCCATATATCCTCCTCATATCTCGTTTAATCTTCGACCAATTCGCTTCAATATTCTGTGTATGAATTTGTAGATTATTCGGAACAACAAATGAAAGATTAAGATTTACAGTCTCGTGAATATAGCCCCGCTGCTGCAAACCATCCTCGTCAACAATCTGTAATAATTCTTGTGCCAGGTTCCACAAGTTCAAGAATAACTCTTTCGAGACTCTGAGCATCGCGTTTAGGTACAAGTTTAAAAAAAGTTTGTTTGGTAAGCCAATCGATGCCACCAACAACCCAACGCGTTCTTCTTAGTCTGCCACGATTATATGTACGTTTTCCAAATGCGCTTTCATCAATCTCCACAATGTGTCCATGGCCTCCAATTTTAAAATTTTTTTCACATCTTTAAACATCTTAACTCATTTAAAATATCCCGTACTGTTTGTCGACATAAACTTGACTCATGAGAAATAACTGATTGAGTTTACTTTATAATCCATGCAAAAATGACCACTAGCATCTGTTGAATTGGTACAGATTTGATAGAAAAAAAATTCCCGCACGTAAACTTAACTTCAATTTGCCATGTCTGTTACCGCATCGATACATGGGTTCCTTGTTTTTTCCGTTTGACACTATGTTCATATTACCTCCGCAATTATCACATATTTTCACTCTAGGTATATGATTTTTCGCAATTAAGAATGTCTTAAGACCTTGCAAGGCAATACCTTGATAGCACTCCGGAATACTACCAAACATCTTGATCGATTTTTAAAGAATATTAATTATTCTTTTTAATTTTTTTTTTCTTTAAGTACATGTCAGGTATAGTCCATACTATTAGTAAAATCACATTAGTGTGTGGTGTAATATTAAAGTTTGCCCCTTATCTTCATTCTTTTCTTTACGCCCCAGGTGTCTTTAAAGTATAATCATTTTGTCTAGGATTCCGATTAAAAATTTTTTAATATGATTTTGTGCAAAATCATTAAATTAAAAATATTTAAAAGATTACTTCGAACATTATTTAAAGAATCGTTTAATAACAGAGGTTTTGTAGTCTAGACTTTATTCATATAAAAGGACTGATCTCAGCAACAACTTTGAAAATTAAAAAAGTCGTA
>WYDF02021693.1:0-13167 GCA_009867245.2 Adranes taylori | reverse complement strand
CAAGGGCTAGGCCTAGTAAGCTCATAATACCAACATACTGTAGTGGGTCGGATAACGGATATGTTCGACCCGCGGTAGTGGTCGGGATTGATTGGTGTTGCTAGCGGATTGGTGTTGCCATATCATTTCATTTCTCGGATTGGCATATCATTTCTCCTCCGTCTTATGCTTTTATTTGCAGTTTCTGCCATTTCATTAACTATTGGTTTAGAATCTATGGCGTCCATGGTAGATTTTTTTAATACCCGTATTGGTTCCTTGTTAAACCTTTTTGCTATTCAAGTTTTCAGTTATACTTTTTTGAAGTAATTCTTCATATAGCTTGTCGATAGTATTTAGCACACATATTAGTCTACAAACACAGACATATAGTCGTATTCATGATTTTTAAAATGAATTCTAGGCATATATGCGCCACTAACATTAATACGTCGTTGAGAGTCCATCCGGGCCGAGGGTTGTATTGTTTTGCATTGGCTTCAAGGCTTCTTCTAATTCTACGTTGGTAAAAAGCAAGTACTGCTCAGTTCTGTATCTTTTGCATGACGATTTTTCGAGTTCTGGAAAAGGGGCACCTACTATTTTCTCTACTTTGCCTCGGTCATTTAAATCTGGGGTTCTGATTTGCTTCTTTTTGATTTCCCACGATATGTATTCTTGACTTGTCACGATATTTGGAGCCTTGATTTCTCGTGATTCGATACGACATATTCCACGGGCTATGCTCTGTCATGTCTATTAAGGTTTCCCAATATGTTTCCTGGTTTCCATAATTGCTCTTCCAAACTTCTTTGTTGTTGGTTTAAGTGCTTGTATTTCTAGCCTATACTCCTTCTAGCATACGCTTCTATAAGTATTTGATCAATAATTTTCTTCATCTTTCTATTTATTATGTAATCTACTTTTCTAATATTTATTCTAGTTTCGTTGAATGATTGAAAGCATAGTAGATGGTCAAAGACGATAAACACATAATGAACCATAATTGTATACAGTTGAATTAACACAAATTCTAGCAAGGGCTCTAATTCTGAACCCAACGACTCTAATAAAAAAAACTGTAACTTTGACATGCGAAAATGATCAAATAAGAAATGTATTCTTAATTTAAAATATTCGTTCTTCATTTAATTACTTTGAATATTTTATTATATATTTTGTGACACTATAACATGGGGTATGTACAAATCCTTTTTCAATCATTTACTTGATGGATTAATATTTATAACTTTAGTAACATCATACATAAATATGTTTTGAGAATTTTGGATTCTCTGCATTAGTAAGGTATAACGTGTTGATGATTTGACAAACATTTTGATGTTTTGATCAATTCATTTAGTGGTGTTCTCATTTTAACAGTTTGATAATTATAATTTTACTCATTGATATTCTGACAGCATAATATCCAACAGTGTGTAATGGGTGTGTGCTTGAGTAAATATGATTTTTCAAGTCTAAAATTGACTCGAGCAGAAAAAATACAATTTTCTTCTATGCCATAGATGTCTGTCTGTTTACTAATTGTATTTATAATTTGTAAATGTGTATTTCATATTTAATGTATGCAGTGAACCATTACTGAATGTAATTGCCACAAAAGTACAAATCATTCATAATTTAATATTTATTACATTTGTTTGAATTGAATAGTACTTTTACAATATGTTTGATGGCCTACATAGTCACGCAGAAATAGGAAGTATAAAATAAGAACTTATTACAAAATCTTTTAAGTTTATTATAAATAAATGAGTACAAATATTTGAAACAGTTATTAATTTATTTTGTCGCAATAACCACATTATGTCTTATTTTGCAATTTAACATTTGTTCAATAAAACGAATTTAAATTAAATGTTATATGACTGGTATACATAAAACTTATGTGTACAGTATTTGTTACAATATCGCTATCCTATCTTGCATATTAATGTGCCATCAAGGAATTCGTCTATGTCATACACATATAATACAAAAATTATATTCAATTGAGTTCTCTATTTTACTTTTAATATTTTGTGAATAATCATGTATGAAAACTAATATTCAATGATTTGTGCGCTATCTCATCTTTCATAGTTACAACATTATGTCCAAGGCAACAGTTTAATTAGATGTTTCTTTAATAAAAAGCAAGTAGTCTACACTATTAATCACTTACCCATGAATCTCCCGATCCCCATATTTGCCTACGTCACGGACCGCTTTTGAGCCACTTTTAGGAAATTTCTCACTTGAACTTTTAATTCTCCTACGCACGAAGCAATAATCTGGGGCGGATTTAGGGATCAGGTGCTTTCTTCAATCTCTCCTCTACGTATTTTCGTATTCACTATATCTGTGATAACTCTCGGCACTTTCTGTGATTAAAGCAGAAGCGACGTAAGGCGTGGCCGACGTGGGCCATCGCCTACGGCTTCGCGGCCCGAAGGGCCACGCGTCTCCAAAATGTATGTAGCTTTCTTCAACTCATGAAAAATAGTTAGTTAAGGTCATTAAAAACCGTGACTGCAAGTAAAGATTTTACTCATCATAAAACAATAAATTCCACCGGATAGCAAGCGTCTGATAATATTAATCTACCCCATTCTTTCTTTTAATCTAGCGGCAATCCACCGTTTCGCATAAACGTCACGCGCCATACATAGAAACGTTAACTTACGAATGGATATTATCCAAAAACGGTTAGGCCACTTTGTGAAACGTCACGTAATTTAACCGAAATGACTAAAGGGATTTGACTTGGATTAATGGCCACAAATAAATTAGAATTTTTGTTCTACTACGTAGCTTTAAGAAGGTCATTCTGAAACTGTTACACTTAATTTGGACAGTTACTGAATAACAGGTCGTCTCAAAATTGTTTACAATTTATTTGACAGTTACAGTTCTTTATTAAATAAACTATGATAAAACAATATTCATTAAAGTTTCAGGTTTTATAACAAATGTATACGTTACAGTATTAAGCATTTTTGGTGAGTAATATCATTTTAAAGCGTATTATGAATGATTTCTTTTAGGCATGTCAAGACACTTTAAAATAAAGGCAATATTTTTCCTTTTCCTTTCATTATATTCAATTACGCAACGAATGAGTACTTCTCGAAACATTTTTACATAACAAATCTATTTTTGAGGAATTTCATACAACTTTTCAATGAACGTTGTATGAAATTCCTCGTTATTATTTCATCGATTACGTTATTATTTATGTATTCTCGACTCTAAAGCTTTGGAATTCAAACTTTTGGTTCACTGACGAATCGAAAAGTGACGCTTATGCGAAACGGTGGACACCCTTGCTGGCGCTGTGGTGACTGTCTAGCCCGTCGGAGATTTTCGGGGATGTTCGTTTACTTCCTGCCTACGTTCACGCTCCTTAACGGCTAGAGAGCCAAACAGAGTGCCGCACCAGTCATGCCAACCAACATACGTCGTATGTAATCTTATTTAGTATTTTTGACAGATTTTGATGAGTGAACGACTGTAGTTCCTTGTTTGAAAACGATAAATATTAAAGCTAAGAAAAGGATGTTCGAAAATATTTTTTTCCATACTGTCAGGATTTACTCACAGTCTTGCGAGTGGGTGAGAGCAGCGACTTCCATCCTTATGAATTATATGAAGAATTACAAACAATGATTCCAAATTTACCTAACTTCATTAAAGATGTGAAACATCTGCTCCAATAGATAACAGAAAATAACTTACCCATAACAGAAATTTACCCAAATATTTATATTGTCATTCGAATTTTATTAACCTTGCCAGTAAGTCAATGGCGGAACTTCAAAATTCCCCCAATTGGTGGCCCGCCACAGATTAAAATTCAATAGGCCGATCCATACCTGCTGTAGTGTGTTGGTAAGAAAACAAATCATGAGTTTTTTTATTAAAATCAATGTTTTTTGGTTTTTTGAATAAAATCAGTAAAACTTAAATTTTGTTACTTATTCAGTATTAAAGTACTCATTAAATTTGCAAGCCTATATTTAGATTCTAAGCTGTAATTTAAACTTATACAATACTTATTGTAAAGTTATATTACTAAATTTGCATTTTTGCTGAGGCATACATACTCACATTATATCACATAGATATATATGTCTGTATATTATTAGTAAGAGATGACAGCAGGTAAAAGTTTGATAAATAGTAACAAAATTAGTCAATTAGGGACAAAGATAACGCAATCAACCGCATACAATAGGTGCTAATTTAAAACAGCATTATACATTTACTTATTTATGCTATGCTGCATCACGTAAATACAATGCACTCTCGCTTTTTGTTTGTATATATTATTCCACTCTCTCACGGGTTATTGAAGGTTAATCATTTTGTGGAACAAAACAAACAAAATTACAGTACCAGTCATCGTTAATAAATATATAAAAAATTATGATACAGCTGTCTACTCTCAAAGTCAGCGGAATAATTCACCACAACAGTAAATGAAAGAAAATGTGAAAGAACCCAGTGTAGGGATATGACTAAAAGAATAAATTGATACCCCTCGTATATCAGAAATTTTATAAGCAACGCATTATTTTATAGCAAAATTATTTGGCTATTCCGCGTGTATAGTAAAGTCCAAAACAGATAGTCATATCACACATTTATCTACTCCAATTTTAAGTATATAAGCGGTAATCTTGCAGCTAGTTGGTATATATATATATACATTAAAATCAATGTATTGGTATAACATTAATAAACTCCGACACCGTTTGACCATCATGAAAATTAGACATATATGTATTTTTTCAGGGAGAAGGTTTTATGCTATCCGCATTATTGTAACGCGCCACTAGATGTCACTGCAGCACATCAAGTTCTACACCGTTCAACCGATTGCTATAAAAATTTATAGACATAGGTATTTGAGTACGAAGAATATTTTTATGCTATCCACTTTGTTGTAACTCGCTACTAGATGGCGCGCCAGCAAGCGGCGACAGGCCGCTGCTAAGCCGCGCCAACTTGACCATACCGCTCCCATGTTGCTGGCCGTGGCAATTAGGCAATTAGGCTATTAGACCACATCACTAGCCGCGGTAACTAGATCATGTCGCTGGCCGCGGCACTTAGATCATGTCGCTGACTCGGAGAAGTCGCGGGCGCGCGGCATTGCGGACAGCGGGGGGTTGTCGTCAGCGCCGTAGGCAAAGATGAGGACCAGGTGGGGGCGAAACAACGTTTGCCGAATCCGCTAGTAATTGTATAGATTTACGAATTATTAAACTCAATTATAATCTTTAGCATGTAACAGAATAAAAATGGTTATTAGATTCAAGATTTTTAGTAGCGTGTTTTATTTTACACACTCGACGTCGAAAGCCTTGACAAGAAAAAAGATCTTTAGTGGTTGTGGTTAGTCTACACCTGATCTAATCTTGCAGGTTGCTTTTTATAACGAGGAACAGATCTTTAGTGGTTGTGGTTCGCCCACGCCTGATTGAACCCTCATTATCCTAGCCAAAAAAGAGCAAGAGGGTTAAGACTAAAGTAAAAGACTAAAGTAAAACTAAGTTAAGACTAAAGTAAAAGTAAACTCAAAGTACTCCAATAGTAGAAAGAAGTATAGACTAAAAGAATAAGTATAAAAGCAATTCAAAGTAATGCAAAAGTAAAAGTATAGAATAAACGAATAAGTAGGGGTATCCGTGGATGAGCCAACGAGATATACACGCATCAGAGTGACGTATGGCCAAAGTATCAATAGGTGAAATCCAGTGTCTACGTTGTATTTGGATGGAAGATCTCAAAAGATAATATTCAATGCGAATAGTCAATCAATTTTTTCAGATGATTATGAAATTAGAAGTGGAGTACCGTAGGGTTTCATTATTGCCCCTACACTTTTCATTATCTTTGCCAATGATTTGGAATTTTTTATATATAGAATGTCTCCATCAACGTCTGTTATAACGTATGTTGATTTCAACTTTATCATTACTGATGAATCCGAAAATGAGGTGTCCCATCGCCTGTGATATACTTATAATTTAGTGCTACAGCGGTCTGATTTCAATATGCTGAAGATAAATAAAGATAAAATTAGGTATGTTGTTTCTAAAACTGACGACCGTAGTTATAGAGATGTTACAATTGACTGCAGTTATGATTTAGTTAATCTGATTGTACCAAACTCGTGAGTGTATATGTTGACCAAAATATTCTGTTGGTACTCCCATATTAATGTTGTGTGTGAATTTAGTGAACAGTGTTACTCATTGAAGGTTGCTACTTTTTATTGTAGCTCACATATACTTAAAATGCTGTACTTTGGTAATTTATATTCTGCCATGTGTTACAGGCTTATGTTTTGGGCTAGTGCAGTACACTATCAATCTGCTAGGATATTTACTATTGAAAAAAGAGCAATACTCACTATTTTTTCTTTGCGTGGTAGAGAGAGAGAGAGAGAGAGAGAGAGAGAGCTGTCGATCTATTTTTAAGCCACAAGGGATGCTGACATTTTATGGTGCATACATATTTAATGTTCTGTGTTATACATTTCAAAATATTTTTATCGTTTAGTACTAACTAGTATAAATAGTTTTCAAGAAATAAAAACCTATTGTTTTATCCACAAAACTTTGACTATATGATAGTGATGTTTTTTATAGTGGATGCAGGCTATGCAATGCTCTCCCGGTCACATTAAAAAAATTCTAGTTTTTTGCTATTCGAGAAAACGAGAAGACATTTTAAGACATAATTCATTAAAAGTTGTACACCTTATTCAGTTGCTGAATTTTATAGCTTCTGTAGTATGCATAGTCATAATGTTATTAGTGATTAGAGTTTCTTGTAATGTCGAGTTCAGTTTATTGCTGGACTTGACGTCGTTATAAGTGACTAAGGGATATAAGAGCGTAAAGTTAACATTTATTGAATCGAAATTCTAACTGGATTTTAAATCTTGTGTTTGCTGCTTTGTTTTACACTTATATTTATCTAAGAGTTATAAGAGTTTTTTTTTTGATTATAGGCTTAGTGTACTAGGCTTGTATATACTACTTACAATTTATTATGAATAAGTCAAGCCCTATAAAACCGATGTCAATGAAATTTGACACAAATGTACAGTGTTTGCTACTAGATCTACAAAAACTGTACTCCTTTGATAGAAAACTATACTGATTGATAGACAATGGTTGAGAAACATTTTCAATTTTCCTAAAAATTCAAAACTTAAGATTGGTGGATGAAAGTACACTTATGGTTTTATTTGCAGCGTGCACACTACCGCGTTTATCCAGTTGAAATACTTGCAATAGAATGCGATGTTGCCACGACTTGCGTTCAAAATTTTTGCGTTATTTCTGAAACCGTCGCAAATAAGAAAATTCAACTAAATGTTATCAGATATCGCTTTATCAGATAGTGCGTTCTCTTTATTTCGAAATAGGTTTTGCTGGCCTTTTTTCTCCAATTATACTCCACTACTGTGTTTTTGAAATTTCTATGTCATACTTTATTTTTGTACAAGTTGGGAATATAAAATTGGAGATACAGAATAACATTAAGAGACTTCCATTTGGATAGTTTAAGTAATTCAATATACCGAGCTGATTTTAAGCAGTAAAAAAATGTTTCGAAAACTTGTCAGTAGCACATTCTATATTTTTTTAAGATGTTGATAGTCCTCTTTAAAACGATACCTTTCAAACGAGTATGAGGGTTCAACTTCAAAGGCTTCCGAGATATAGCCTTCTACATAGATCTTAAAAATCCTTCTTGGCCAGCTAATTTGAATGTACAAACATTTACAAGGGGCTTAACAAACCAGACATAGGAATCGGAGCAAAAGTTTTACATTTTATCAGATCTAGAAGTTGATTCTATTAGTCCGTAGAAAATTGGTTCGTGGCGAATCCAAATTCTAAAAGTAACCACGGACATGAATATTTTTATTTACTTTTTGGTAGCTCATACATGTGTGAACATTTTTGTTTGAGGATGAAATTTTATATTTCGAACAACAATTTCAATGACAATCTTCACAATTAATTTTTAATTTTTCTATTGTTACAAAACTTTGTGACGTTTATTACTTTGTTAATAATAATTTAGTCGCTCAGACATAGTATGAGAATCTTTCACAGCTTAACAATCAAGCAAGAGATACATTGAGATGTATCCGGATATACTACGAGAGAAACGCTGTACTAAGATGTAATATTGAACCACAAAAATGTGATATTTTGAGAACCGTTAAATTTAATTAAGCCCACGAATTGTTTTAGATCCACTGGTAGTAATGAGCGTATCGTAAATTAATATATAAAATGCTCTTAGTGCAAAAGCAATTGCTACCAAATCACAATGATTACAAATAGATTACATAAGTAAGTTTATAAATACATAAACCGATATCTAGTTGAAGTTATTTTCCGTCTACATGAAACTAGAGCAACCTGCATTTATCGCGTATTAAAATTAAATTATAAAGATTTCTTTGAGCTACAATAATTACTATTTTATAATTACAATATTCGCCAAAATAAAAAGTACCGAAATATGATTGGCCCTGGAATGGCTTTGCGCATGTCTGTTTGTCATATGTGGCTTGTTTGTCGTTAACTGTCATAATAACATAACGCTTGTGTTAAAATCCTTCTAAAACTGGTTCTGACAACTGAAGAAAAGATGTAAAGTAGAGCATTATTTCCGTTCATACGGACATGGACGGGGTAATGTGCCCCAAGATTGAAACAAGTCTTCGACAGCAATTTAATAAAGCTGCACCTAGTAAAAGTGTAATGTTGGCAATTGTTGAGAAATTGCGTCAGCGCAAGGGTTCTTCAGGTTGTCGAAGAACAATTTGTTTCAACGCTGATGAAAGACGCGTTCCTGACCAGGTTGTGCATTCTCCGCAAAGAAGCCTAAAACGAACTGCGTTAAAATTACAAATTAGTGAAACATCCCCACGTCGAATGTTCAAATCTATTGGTGGTAATCCATACCGCATTCAAACTGGACATCAACTAAACGCTGTGGACAAGCGTACAAGAGAAGTTTATTGTGGACGTGTACTGAGCCTAGTGTATAAAGATGCCGATTTCTTGAGAAATGTATGGTTTTCAGACGAAAGTCATATTCAGCTGAGTGGCTATATCAATAGGTAAACAACTCGCTTGCTTGGATTTGAACGCCGTAATTTTATTGTAGAGAAACCACTTCACAGTGCTCGAGTTACCATTTGGTGTGCTGTATCCGGGCACGGTATAATTGCTTCTTATTTTGTTGAGGACGGATCAACATCCAGTTACTGTTAATCAAGAGCGCTATAGACAGAACATAATCATGTCTTTTATGAGAGGTTTAAGAATTTTTTGCCGCACGCGAAATTTACACCTGAACAGGCAATGGTTTCAACACGATGGCGGCACAAGCCATAGAGCCATACGCGCACTAGAACTTCTCCGTGAGCATTTTGGAAAGCGAATAATTTCTCGTGGAACGGCATTCGAGTGCCCTATACATTCACCTGATCTGATGCCACCTGATGCATACATTTGGGGTATGACGAAAGAGTTAGTATTACGCTCTGAAGAGATACCAACGACAATTGCAGAACTACAGCAATAAGGAAAAACAATTAGGGGCTTCTAACCGATTTCGATCATATTTTCAGGAAAACTTTAGCATAGTATAGGGAGCGATCCTGTTTGGTGTAGATCTAGAATACGGGAACACGGAAATTTGGGAACACATATACTTAAAGCGGGAACGCAGGAACACGGGAACCCCGCAACGCGGGAATATGGGAACA
The DNA here is from genome assembly GCA_009867245.2 of Adranes taylori. Classification (NCBI taxonomy): domain Eukaryota; kingdom Metazoa; phylum Arthropoda; class Insecta; order Coleoptera; family Staphylinidae; genus Adranes; species Adranes taylori. The sequence goes on along the minus strand of WYDF02021693.1, from coordinate 3,377 downwards.
CATATTCTTGAAATGTTGTTAGGCCATATCAGGTCTTGCTAATTCGGGCCATAGTGCGGGAACAGTGGTATACGGGAATATGGAAATACGGGAACAAATATACTTGAAATTTTATTACGCATTTCGCAGGACTGCGACAATTAGGTCATGTCGTTAGCCGCGGAAAAGCCGCGGTCGTATTGCGGGAATACGGAAACACATATTCTTGAAATCGGATTAAGTTATGATATCATATCAAGTTAGATCAGATCAGTTCAAATACGATCAAACAATATCAAATTACTTCGAATCAGATCAAATCAGATCAAATCGGATCAGATCAAATCAGATCAAATCAAAACAGATCAAATTAGATCAAATCACTTCAAATCAGATCAACTCTGTTCAAATGTCATCAAATCTAATCAGATCAAATCGGATCAAATCAGATCAATTCAGATCAAATCAGTTCAAATTAGATCAAATTAGATCAAATCAATTCAAATTAGATCAAATCAGTTGAAATCAGTTCGAATCAGATCAAATTACATCAAATCAGATCGAAATTAGTCAAAAAACGAGTAAAGAACTATCTTAGGCCATGGCAAATTGGGCAGCGGAGCTGTCCGCGTCGTAGGTAAAGACTGGGAAAGAGTGAGACAAGAGCGGCCATAGGCGCTCTTGCCCGTGCCGTAGCGAAGCTGCCCGTGCCGTAGGCAAGTACGGGAACCGGGGGATTAAGGGTTGGTGATTTTTAGGTGACGCAAGTTTTATTTAATTTACCCTAAACAAGTATTGTGCAAATTGAATTTATGAGTTATGAGGTGATTCATAAATTCAAGTCATAATTAATAGGTTCACGTTTTGTTTTATGCCAGATATAACAAAACGTAGGACTTCTATTATATGAAAGATGGGGTGGCGATCACGCCCACGAATTTTTTCTTGTTGATGTTACAATTTCCTAATTTTCACTGTTTTCGTTAGGCTTATCTTTCTTATCACTCACTGGCGTACCCAGAAATATTTTTCGGGGAGTTACATCGTATTTTTGTTGTTGTTAGAAGACTAAAATATGCTAAACTTACTAACATTGGTAAAATATTTCAGGAGGGGGGGGGGGATCGAAACCCAAACCTGCCACCCTTTTGGTGCGCCAGTATTATCACTAGGAACTTTTCTAATTACAAATCTCTCCATCTAAGTTTTTTGGGACTTTTTAGATTAAATTATGTATGAATTTTTCTAGATAAAGTTTTATTAAAATTATCATAAATAAAAAGCGAGTGATTATCGTTGTGAATTAAATTACAAGAAAGTATCGAATACTTGCGTCACAACAAAGTGTTTTTCATCATAAAAGATTTGCAAAAAGTCACTGAGTTTACAAAGTTTATGGTGTTTCATCAGCTTTGTCAGAGCAAAAGTAAGGTAAATTTTTTCATAGTAATAGTCAGACGATTAATGATAGGCGCGCACGAATGACTTTTGTCATTCAACAATTTGTCACTCTTCACTATGAGTTATTACATTCAATGGAGATCAGCACACAACGCAACATCATAGTAGAGTGACTTTACTTGTCCAGGCAATTCCTCCGTGACGAAACTGTCACTCCCACATATACACAGGGGTAATTTTTTGTCACATCGAAAAAAGGTATTAAGAGGTTATAATCACAATAAATGTAAATATTTTTATTTAAACAATTTATTTTTATTTTACAGGTATGTATTTATATTTTATAATATGTAATAATATACTAACGAGTTTGGCATATATTTATATATAGATATAACTTCAACTATTTGGTGCATTACAAATAGGAATAAATAATATGGCCTCTTCCTATGTAATGTGTCCACGAGAAAAAGATATTTAAAATGAAATTTTAATTCCAAAAATTGAGAAAAGGTCTGCATTATATAAAAAAAGATCTTAGGGAATACTCCGATGTGATTGCTAAAAACATCTTTGGGTGGAAACATGTGAAAGAGAGTTCCTTGATAGGTGGAAACGATTACTTTTTATACAGTACTTTCTTTTTTTTTTTGGTTCCGAATTTCAAGAGCGACCATAATTGCAAACTCATTAAAATTCATTTTTAAAATAACTTGAAAATTATAAGAAAGTTACCGTGATATTCACCAGACACCTATTAGTTTGCGCACACAAATTTGGAGAGGAGACAATGACGAAATGGTTGCGTAACAAAATATGCCTCGTGTGCGCTAGCCTTGCTGAGAGCTGCAGCTACCTATAGCGATACTCCCTCGTCGGCAAGACTTGTGTTTGACACCGCTGGTGTTGATATTATGATGAATGGTGAACAGCGAAAATGAGCATTCAAAATAAATACATTCGTTTACTCAACAATTTACCGTTATCCGTTTTCTCAACATAAAATATATTTTTTAAACATTATCTTTTTAATCAACCAAAAGTTCAAAAACATTAGCAATTTTAAATATTTTACAACTTTTCGCGGCGCCACTAGAAAATTTCACGACGCACCGGTTGCCCGACAATGTTTTGCATAGACGCTATCGAGCTTCAACCAACCTGTTTTATTTTTTTATTTGACTTCATTTTTAATTTGTAACCAAATCAGTTGTACTCGATTGGCCTCACATTCATATAGTTGTAGGTGTGAGACTATTTTATTGCTAACTTGCCTGCTGTTTTATTGTGTAAGACTGTTATGTGTGCTTTTAAAGCGTGCTAAAATACTAAAAGCCTTATTGACAACGCTTACTAGAATCGCATAAGAAAATTACAAAGCGATGTAAATATATACTTGCAAAATCTCGTCTTTTAAATCATTTGAATTTTCCAATCGTAAGTTAAATGATATCGAAATTGTATTGCAGCTAAATTACTCGGCTTTAGTCTTCGCATGCTAATTCTTGGTACTTCCACAAAAAGAACAATATGTTCACCAACTCTTTCAATACCATAAATTTGTTTATAGAATTAGCTATCAAATATTCCATCATGTAAAACACAGTTTACATGCCTCTTCAAAATGTGAAATAGTATTTCTATCTGACGTTAGCTGTGTTAGATATGATCTAGTTTTCCTCCTTTTGTCAGGATTACACAATGAAATGTCGGTATTTTTTGCATTTTGGGACTTTTATTGATGACATTTCATGGGTAGTTGTGTGGTATTCTTCCTTCAGGAGAATATTCGAAGTTAGGGGGTTTAAAATGTATAGTTTAAACGAGCATTATGATTATGAATTAAATAACACTTATTTATACGTTTATTTACAATTTGTACATGATTACTTTAATATATGAAATAGATTAATAATATAAACGATATTTAAAATATAAAATAATTTACAATAATGTTACATGTTTAATTGAATATGAATCTCTGGAAAATAATACAA
>WYDF02021682.1:0-13167 GCA_009867245.2 Adranes taylori | reverse complement strand
AGTTAGTTCTAAGATATCATTGTCAACGCTAAACAGATCAAATTTACTTCATGTTGCATATACTGCAACTTCTACCTTAAAATATATGAATTATTGGGTGACAAATCGGTCCATAAATAGCTAATATATCGTTCCCGTTTACTAAATTTGTTTTAAATGTGAGCAATTTTACATACATTCCATTATTACTATTTTCGGCTTAAGAAACAACCTTAGTGTGGCACCGCGCTAAGTACTTACAGAATAAAGTACAACAAGCCTAAAATATGATCGTTTTTGGTGCCATCTATCAAAATATGGTTGAGCATAAAATTAGCCTGGATTTTTACCAAACCATCTTGTCTCTACCATTTGACTTTAAAATGCCTAAAATGCGCTTATTTATAAGCAACGCAATCCACAGAGGTACACACATCCATGTAATAACAGCGATACCGTACCAGCACTAGTTTTATTCCATGCATGCACGCTTCGGTGCGTATGCGCGTTTTCCACCCTATTTATTATTATAATACAAATGTCAGTTATCTCTTTCTGATTCACATACTTAGGTTAGGTGACCAAATACATCTACTTTCATTTACACGATACGATGATTTCATAACATACTTATATTAATACAGACTTAGATTTATATTAATTAAGAAATAATTCTTAATTAGTATAAAGACGTTGAAATAATGTTATTTATTTTTGAACAGAAAACGCATTTTAATTACTAGCGAGAATAATATTTACTTATCGTATTTTTTAAATACAAAAAGGAAAAGTAATGAATATGGTTAATTATCTACAAACGCAAGGTCATGCATTTTCTATTTTGAGTATAAACGGACAGACAGCGTACGTTCATTCTCAACAGAATTGGTATATTTCTAGATAGGGTTACCAAATCGCAGTGGTTGAATGTATTTCATACATTTTCAAGAGATTTTAAGCCTTATCGTAACAGCTTCGGTTACAAAGTCTGTAAAAGTTACTATCTGTACTTAAAATACAAAAACAGATTAAATTAGGAGTAAAAACGAAAAGCATAACGTAAAGATTTAACACGATATATCAAAATAGTTATAAAAATTATCTAAATATTATCATGTAGCGCAAATGTTGATTATATATTTATATTTCATTTATGTAATTTTTGTTTTAGGTTAGATTGGAAAATTGGATTAACATGTTTACTCCTGTATCTTGGTTTCTTATCAATTGCAACAGTTATAGAATTAAATGTATTTATGATAGTTAATTTACCTACATGCGACAGATAACGATATCCTTTTTTATTTATTATATAATCAAATGTAGCTTTAAGTAATCAAGTTTTATAATCGTTTTAATGTAGGCAACATTACGTTAATTCGGCAAGAACAGGTTCTATTAAAATCCGGATTAGTCCGATTTAAGTACATCCTATATCTTAAAATATGGTTTCTGATGTAATAGACTTTCACGATTATATACTACGATTAAGTAAGCCTAAATATAAACAAAACATAAAATGTTGTACATTAGTACGATTTTTCTTTGAGCCCAAGATCTTAAGATGCTAGAGTTTAGCACAAACCTCAGTAAAACGCAAAATAAGCAAAAAAAGACTAAATAATTCATAATACCTCTTTTGAACTTTCTGAATATAGCACAAACATAAGAAAAAAAATCGTAGACCTGATCACCGCCCCATCTTTCATATACTGGAAGTCATACGTTTTATTATCTTGCATAAAACAAAAGTTAATCTATATACTTTTGACTGTTACCTTATAACTCGTCTATTAAATTCAATTAGCACATTTGTTGTTTAGGGTAACTAGTTCCAATAAATCGCTCAAGGAGTATCAAAGTGTATAAAATATACAGGGTGTTACAAAAAAGTTTTTTGAATTTTTTTTTATTCTCAAAATCGTTCAGTATATTGTCGCGGTTTAATTTGGCCACGACGTAGTCAAAGGGTGAGATTCGTCCAAAAAACGTCCGAATCTAACCCTTTAACTAAATTTGGGATCGCCTTAGGTATTAGTATGGGTGGTTAACTCTGTCAACTAAAAGTTGACCGATACGGGGGTAGCAGATGGCTGAGAGTCCGGTACTAAGGATTATAAATTCTTAAGCATTATTTTACACAGGTGTAGGTGTGAATCAATAACAACGCAAAATACGTTTAACGTTAGTGCATTATATATTGATTCAGATAATTATAATAATTGCAGTTAATAAATCAATATAGAAAATCAGAAATAATCATTAGTTAACGTTCAAACAAAATTATACCGCTGCAACAAATAATAGACGCTGATAAAATAAGTCAGAAATAAAATAAATAAGAGTGCGAAAAAATAATTAAATCAAATAAATTGATATCAATGTATCACTTAGCAGTCAAGTTGAACCAAAGAATATTGAATCTGAAGATGATATTCCACTATCGGCACTAGAATCTCTATCAGATGTGGTTAATGAAGTGGAAGAAGAAGTAAATGGTAGCCAAACTCTTTTAAAAGAAATTGCTGGATATAATGTAACAGCTGATGAGATTGATGACTGGAATGTAGATGAAGTCACAGAAGTTAATAATGAAGAAGATTCTGACGAACTCAATTCAATGGAAGAATCAAGTGAAGATGAACAATCTGACGATCGTGTTACGCATAACGAAGCTATTAAATGTTTCAATTCAACCATCTTATATGCACAATTAAACAATTGGTTTATTGATAAAATTCGTGGTTTGCGGAAATTGCGTGACAAAGCATTTAGAAAAAAGTTGGAAAGTGGAAAAAAGAAACCACAATGACTCATATTTTTCAAAACAATTAAAATGTGAATTTTTTATATTTTATTGTTTTGGTTTATTGAAAATTAATAAAAAAATTATAAAATTATGTAATTACATAATAAAAAAATCACCTTGTTAATGTAAAATGAAATTCAAATGAATTAAATGTTTAAAACGTTTGTCAAAACTTTCTTCTGTTCATCATCAACATCATATTCTAGATCGCTTGATTCACTCACCATAACAAAACATTCTTCTTCAAAGAAATCTGATTCGACACTCACATTGTCTTCCAAGAATCAAATATGTATGTACTGCAAAGCAAACGAAGGACGAAAACATACTAAAATCTTTTTCGATATCACACATTGACCTAATATATATATTTTATTATATCAAATTTCTTCAAACTTCAGTTTAAAGAACTTTTAGTTTTGAAGAACTACCCAAAATTTTACCGGTTTTTCAAAATGAGAGTGTACTGTATTTAGAAAATAAACATAGTAAGCTGAGTGCATCAAAACAATTCGAAATGAGTGTAGAAAAGTATTATCATGATATGAAATGGAAAATTGTAACATTTCGAGAAAAGAAGAAAAACAAATAATGAAGAAATAAATACAGCTGTGTAAACCAGTAAACCAATTAACTGGTTTACTAAAATGAGGTCAATAAATGCTACTGTTTTGGTACCGGTGATGCAGGAAGTGTAATAGGTTACAGTTGTTTTTATATCTTTATGTCTGATGAACTATAATAATTATCTATAACATATGAGGCTCGAGCATAAAACTCAATTTATTTATACTTTTATCTAGTCGGGATTTTTCAAAATATCGATTATAACGCTCATTGAACATACCAACCCTAGGGACGCGATAAACGCTCGTTGACCAAAAGACAGGTCTGGACATCTTAATTCTGAATTATGTCATTGCAAAACGCTATAATGCTCGCAGAAGTGTCCAACGACACAATTCAAAATAGTGTGTGTCTCATATTGTACTGTGTGAGACTTTTATACGGAAATCTTGGCATACATAAACTCCCTATGTAGTGAAGGGGTGGTGGTAAGTTTACATGGACAGAGCTTAAAAACAGAAACGCTTCTCCAATATTATTAAAAAAGTTCGTTTCGCCATAAAAATGATGCAAAATTAATCATATAAGAAAATGTTTTCCAGTTTGGAAGGAAATAAAATATCAGCTTATTAAAATCTTGATAAATCTATCATAGGCTATCTAAGATATAATTTCTTTTGTAACCGTCATTTAAATGTGTAGATATCAAAACGAAAGAGATAAGATCTCAATTAGATAATACATACATCTACAACTTTGTATCACTTTAAATAAAATGTATACCGAATTTTTGACGGAGATGTTCCATATAAGCGCACGCGTTTAGGAAAGTCATAACTTATTTCGATTAAGAAAAACATTAATGTCTATTTTTATTGTTTCGATAGATGATCACTCATCTCGTGAAATGCGCAGGTGCTTATATATTTCCAATCCCCTTATATACGCTTTGGCATCGGGTGATGTTTACAAAAATTCTCTGATTAAACACCGCATTAATTTATTAGTTTAATTTATATTATATCAGTTATTAATCGTTCATTCTTAACTTATTTATATAACTACTTTCTAATGAATTAAATGCATATCGATATTCTTTCTTGGAATTAATTAGTTAATTGATAATTATTATTTGATTATTTTAGTCATTTGTCTACTGTGTGTCTACTGTGTTGAAACTGTTCAGCCGATAACAGAAGTTACAAATTAAGTATCAATATACACATTATAGATATCGTTTTATTATTTTATTTTTAATTTTATCCTGATCTGCATTTAAATTTTCATTACTATAGATTTTTGCAATAAAATTAGGCGTAGAAAATTAGAATGCTTCTAGTGAATGGCTCAGGCTGGAAACGAAAGTGACTCAAAACATTAAATGGAGATGTTGATCAAAATGTAATTACCGACTTGAAAAATAAATTTCAAGACGTTTTTGGTGAATGCAAAATAGAAGATGTATATAGTGCTGGTGTATGTTTTATAACATATTACCCAATAACTTGCTCACTTTTGATAAAGATAAATGTAAAGCTGGAAAACTATCGAAACAAAAATTAACAATCCTTTTAGCACCCAGTGCATCTGAAGATAAACTGAAACCACTTGTGATAGGTATATTAGCTTGATTAAAATTTAATTTGTTGTTAAATTAAATTCTGCATATTCTGAAAATCTAAGGTGCTTTGTAATAGTAAAGAAAGAAGTTATTGATAACTTGGAAATCCAATAAAACTGTTTGAATGACGAGAACAATTTTTGAAGTGATATTGATATTAAGCGATATTGATAAGCAAATAAAAGCAAAAAAACAGAAAAATAATTTTATTTATAGACAATTGCACATTGCATTGACACACATCTCAGTAATGTTAAAATTCCGTATTGTAACCAATGGGTCAAGGGATAATTCATAACTTGAAAACATGCTAGCGTCGACAATTCCTCACTACAGTTTATGCTAAATTGAATAACATAAGCTGCATGTCGTTGTTTTTAAAAGCAATTTCTGTTTTGGACAGCATTTTGTGGATTGATGCAGCATGAAAGGAAGTAAAAACAGATACACTACAGAATTGCTTTTAAAGGACATGCTTTATTATTGATATTCCTTGCAATAATCATATTGAAATTGATGCCGATGCATATTTCGAGGATGATGTACCCATTTGCGAAACATATAAAGAAAGTGAAATTCTAAGTGTCGTAATCAATGAAATGAATAAAATGGAAAATGAAGTTGAATCAAGAAAAAAATATTCAAGAAGAAGAATTAAATCCCTCGGCAAACGAAATGATTGAATTTTTGATAAATTAAAAGCTCTTCTGTAAATTTTTGTCCAGTGAAATTTGTTACCACCTTATACCAAATTGGAATCTTTTTTGCATAATTATATAATTCTTAACAAAAAAGAAAAGCAAGCAAAAATGAATTATTTTTTTAAAAGCATGTAATTAGCAATAAATATTTTTCCAATTGTATGTAAATTGAACACCTTTATAAATTGAACGTTTTGACACAAACAGCCAATGTTCACTTTCACCAGGTTTTACAGTAGATATTTACTTATATGTAATACGTACATTTATAGTGTACGAAAGATAAAAATTAAAAAATTAAAAATTTCTTCACCAACCATCATTGTTTGATTTGATATAGATAGAGCTAACTTTACAATAAAATAAATGGTATAGCGTACGTTGCGCTGGATTGAGCAACTCCGAATTCTCATAGGCATTCATCACACGTAAAGCTGAAAACAAATCAAGAATTTATTTGTTATAAAACAATTGGAACAAGGGAAAGAACTGCGAGGTACATTACCAAGTTTACAGCTAGTTTGCAAATTCTGCATCGAAAGTCCTCGACCGAAGGCCTCCAGACTCAAACAAGCAGCATGCAACTCCTTCGTGTATATAGATGGAGGAATGTCGGAGTTTGGAGTTAGCCGAACGCACAAAAAATAACAACGTTTCCTGTTCACATGTGTGCGTGTGTGTGTGTGTGTGTGAGAGAGAGAGAGAGAGAGAGAGAGAGAGACTCATTTGAGAAAGAGGGAAAAAGAATATACATCGCAGGCATTTTTTTTGTGGTCTTCCTTTTGTTTTTTGCTCAAGTCGAATGCGAAAACCTATCAAGGCGGATTAAAACAATTTATAGCCTCTTGTGTGAGCAGGTGTTTTTTGCGCTTTTTGTGATCTTTCATCGATGTAGAAAACGAACAAAAAATTCTACGATTCGAAAGAGAGCGATATGTTCTCTCTCTATCTCCCCCTCTCTCTGTAAACTATTTTATTACAGTTCTTTACTTTTGGCATATTATGTTTTTGAGTTGGCAGCGCTTCTACTACAGAGGCATCGACTTTTTTGTTGCATTATTTTTTGTTTCGTTCAAAATAGTGATTAATGATTTCCTTGCACGTGTTTTGTATTGGACGGAGATGTTAAGAGTTTTTTTGTTCATTTAGCCTTTAAACGAGAACCAAAAAATAGTATACATATTAAAAGAGAGAGATATTTTTGTCCTCATTTATGACTTAATGGTTATTAACGAATTTTCCTATTATAATCAAAAGAAGTGTTGCTGTCCGTGTAAAAATTGCCACAATTTCGTCATTGCTCAAAACGGCATTGGAAGAGGAACATTGCTAGCAAGTGCACTTGCACGTTAAATCTAATTGGAGAGCACCCTATACTAGAAGTATAGAATCTTAAAATCTTGGCAGACATGCTGTGCGATATTAGTCTTCAAAATTCGCAACGGATAGAAGAACGATCCTCATTGGGGGAGAATTCTCCCTTCTTAAAGATTTCATCCTAATTACCGCCTAATTACTAAATTACCGCTGTCAGCATTCATAACTACCGTCGTCTTAATCGGACGCCAAAAATCTCTGTTTTCAAATAAAAAGCCCGGTGAAAGTCATTTTCGGACAAGACGCATTTTGGGCCTAGTTCTGGTAATTTCGAATGAGCATTTCAGTCGTTATAATTAATAATACTATCATAAATGACTAAATATTCGTATCAGAGTGAGCCAATCACACCATGAATATATCTAGCATGGAGCGCCACCAACGCAAATACCGATTTAATTTTTCTTGAACAAGAATTAAATAAAAAAATATTTAGTACAAAATTTCTATGCCAGCAAACCAGGTATAAATAATTTAGACACTCTATCTTCTGTGTACTACATTTATCTTCCAAATCTCTTCTGTGTATCTTTGCATCGATGAGAAAACGAAGAGGACAACGACAGAAGAGGAGATACGCCAACCAGTTAGCTCGGCAGCTCGCCAAAGATGACTGAGACCACGCGCCAGAACGACCCATTAAGCAACGCTGCCCAACGTACGCCACGTTACGTGGTAAATACCGAATCGACTACACTCGGCACCGTCAAAATTCTGTAAGGTGATATGAATGCCAAAGTAGGAAAAGAACAAGAATTTAGACCGACAATAAATGGTGACAGCGAGCATAAAATCTTCAATGATAATGGCGTACGGTTGGTTGAATTCGACATGTCCAAAAACATGACTATAAGCAGAACATATTTTCAACACAAGAGGATACACAAAACCACGTGGAATTCACCAGATGGCGTAACTCGTCCATGTGAAGAACCAAATCGACCATGTGTTAATAAACAGAAGGAATATGTGTTGATGTGTGCCTTCTGTCTACAATGGCTAATCTGACTATAAACGAAGACAGCAGGAACCAATATCAATAGCAACTGAAGGGATGCGATCGGAGGAAACGAAGGTGAACCCGACGTTGAAGAGCAATAGAGGAACATAAAAAGCGGATTGGAAAATACTATAAGAACGCTCGGGTATAGCGAAACTGCGAGACAGCAGCACTGGTTTGATCAAGAGTGTGAAGATGCACTAGAGAAAAGGAGAAAGCTAGGGGAAAATATCTACAGCGGGACATTCTGTACGACAACCAAAAATATATGGTCGAAAGAAGAAACGCCAAGAAGATATGTAGGCAGCAGAAATTGGAAGTAGAAAAGGCTGAGTTCCAGGAAATTCAAAATTGCCATAATCAACAAGACGTACGAAAAACGTACCAGAACTTGAAAGGAATAAAAAAGGGGTTTGAACTGAACACGTCCTTTTGTAAAGCACAAAATGATTCTCTTCTCGGGGAACCCGAACAAGAGTTGCAAAGACAGGCGGAATATTTCTCGGAGTTATTAAATGAAGGATCCAATCGAGGACAATACAACAGAAGATGCGGTGTAAGTAGAAGAGCCCACCTTGAAGGATGCTATAACAAACCTATATAACCCCAAAACCGCTTCTTCTAGTAGAGTAAATGGTATTCCTGCAGAACTGTTCAAGTATAGTGGGAACGGAATCGTAAAACAAATGCACAAATTCTGCCATTGCATAAGATGAACTATGCTAATTATAGAAGGATATCCTTATTGAATATTGGTTACAATATTCTTACAAATATTATAGCCGGCAAACTGAAGCCTCAAGTAGAAGTATTGGGCGAATACCAGTGCGGATTGAGACGGAATCGATCAACCACTGATTAAATGTTCTCCCTGAGAATGGTAGTTGAAAAATGTTAGGAATACAATACCTTACAATACCTTCAGAACACGATAAGAATGAAGAACACCCGCGGCAAAGTGTGTTAGTCTAACATATTCTTCAACCTAGCACTGGAGGCAGTTGTAAGAAAGTGTCTTATTAACGCTGGAGACTGCATATTTAACACGACATGCCAAAATCTCGCCTACACTGATATATAGGGTAGCTACTAGACAAGAGTCATTAAGGGAAAATCTAGAAACCCTGAAGTCGGAAATAGCCACCATGGGACTAAAAATTAACCAGACAAAAACCAAGTATATGATTAACAGCAACCACAAGACCCGATGGAGGAATGTCAGGGAATTTGAAGGATTCGAGAGAGTTAAACAATTTAAATATCTTGGGGGAATCGTAACGGAAGACAATGACCTGACAACTAAACATGAAGCTCGAATAGCAGCCGGAAACAGATGCTACCACAGTTTTCTCAATTTGCTTTAGTCATCATTAATAACCAAGCAGCTAAAAGTGAAAGTGTATTCTGCAATCATCAAACCAGCAGTAGGATAAGGCTCAGAAATATGGACACTAACAAAGGCAAATGAAAACCGCCTAGGAGTCTGGGAATGCAAAATCTGAAGGAAAATGTTTGGAGCCGTACATGGCGGAGATGGATGGAGAATTCGAACCAATGAGGAACTGGAAGACCTGTATAGAAGGTCGTCAATCGTCAATGAGATTATAGTAGACCGGTTGCGGCGGCTCGGATCGTTGAGGGGTTGAATGACACCAGGATAGCGAAAAAGGTATTGAATACTAAAAGGTATTGAATACCAGAAAAGAGTTCTCTCATAGGTCGTCCACGCAAGAGATAGATGGATGATGTGTCCGAAGATCTACACAAGTTGAACCTCCGAAAATAGTGGAGAAAATCTGCATCGAGCAACGAATGGCGGAAAGATGTTGTTGCCGCAGCCAAGGTTCTTCAAGGACTGTAACGCCAAGATAAGATAAGTGGTAATTCATGAAGTAAATGTTCTCCCAATTGAGTAAAATACATTCTATATTTACCATTTTTTCAAAACTGTTTTTCTTAGCCTTGCTAAAATTTTTGTTCTCAACATTCCAGTATGACTTACTAACTTAGTTTAGTCGCGGATCACTTTGAAACATTGGAAATTGAAGGCGGGTCACATAATGTCTTTAATAGAAAATACGCATGGTTTTTGTAGGTGGATGAAAATTTAATTTATTATTTTTAAATACAAAAATCACACAATATGTGAACGATTGGAAAACATAACGATCTGTTTGGAGTTTGTACCAGAGAACATATATATGATTATACTATTTATAATAGAAATGAAACCTACAGCCTAAGATATCATTCAAGTTAGCGCATACACATATATCTGTGAGGTTACACTAAACAGTAAAAAAGGGAAATATGAATAACCTTTATTATCAATGCAGCATGTGTTTATGACTAGACCCGTCTCCAGTCTTTCACTGGATTTATCAATTCTTGTTGGTTGATTCAACAAGAATTGATAACTGCTTAGATAATATCTTAGTGAATTCATTTAAGCCGGCTTATAAATTTTATGTAGTTTATGGATATCGGATCATAAAGCACAAATATGTGAAGGAATCTTTAATCAGAGTCATGGCTTTCAATTACTCATAGACCATTTACAGAACCTGACGTCTTCGATATGTTGGTACGTTTAGAGCAGATTGATTGGAGTGTTATTGATGTTAGTAGTAGTGCTGAAGAACTATTAAAATATTCTTTGCTAGTTTTCTGAAAACTTTTTATTGTTCTTTCCCTGAACCTAGCAGGAAATGTCAGATTATTGGCAGGGGAAACCTAAAAATAAATTGGTTTAATTCAAGCTTAAGAATATTAAGAAATACTCTTTCTCTTGCTAAATCCAGTAGACAGATATTGAAGTGTGACAGATATTGATACATGATGCGCAACTAATGAGTCACTTTAAAAATCAATATTCATCAGAAATTAGGAAAGATAAATACCTGACTAATGATAATTATATATTGAATTCTTCGAATAAATCGAAAGCTGGTTGGGACCTTTTGAAATCAATTATTGGTAAAACACCTGATGCGGCATATACAGCTCCAATCTCTGCATCCGATTTTAATTTCTTCTTCTCTAAGATTAGTCATGTAACAATAAAACATATCGCTAGTGATAATGCTGTATATTTAAATAATATATCAACGCCACTCTCGCATATATCAGTTCCATTTATACTAAGGGAGTGTACTTTCAGTGATATAAGAAATGCTATCTATCAAATTAATAGTATCAAAAGTAAAGCCATATTTGGCATAAATTTGAAACTAGTTAAAAAATCTATGAATCATATCCTCATACCTTCAACTAAAATTCAACTAAAATTACTAAAATTATTAACAAATGTTTTCTCCAAAGCATTTTTCCGACTCGTTTAAAGTATTCCAAGATAATACCATTATTTAAATCCGACGATTCTAATAATATAAATAACTATAAACCAATTTCTATTATTCCAACAATAAACAAAATTTTTGAATACTTAAATATCAAATAATGAAACATATGGAAGTTAATAATATCTTATTGAATAAAAGTCAGTTTGGTTTTAGAACAGCACTCTCGACTGTCAGCGCGATGAAAGAACTTATTGATTCTTAACTGGACGAGTTTGAAAAAGGGGAATATTATGGTTTGGACAAAAAACTGATAACACTGGTTGGCTCTTATTTGCAGGATAGATTGCAATCAGTAGTTGAAGATAATGATATTGCTGACTCAATACAATCTGGTACGCCTAATTATACTGGGCGTACCAGAGGGGCCCTTGCCTGGGTCCTTGCCTATTTTTACTATATCTACATGACATTTTTTAGATAAACTCTCATAAAAAGATTCTTTATGCTGACGATTCCACACTGTTGATAAGAGCTACAAGTCTTGAAACACTGACAGAACACTCATGCGCTGCACTGTTGAACTCTGAGGAATGGTTTGCATTAAATCACGTATGCTTAAATAAATCAAAGACATCCCAACTTTTGTTTTTACTAAAATCAAAATTCACACATAAACCTGTAAAATTTTTGGGTATTACCATCGACAACATACTTAATTGGGCCGAGCACTGCTTAAAAGTCTCAAAAGTATTAGCAAGAAACATATTTGTACTTCTGTATTCTGTATCTTTTAGTGTGCTTAAAATGGCATATTACTCGCTTTGTCATGCGGATATGATTCACGGCATTATTATTTGGGGCCGATCTAGTGAGTGGCGAAGCCTCTTCAGACTTCAAAGACGCGCGGTCCGCATTATTCCAGGCTTGTCATATAGTACCAATTGTAGACAATGTTTCTGAGACCTACGTATACTTGCTTTTCCTTCCCTGTACATATATTAAAACTTCATTTATGTTAAAGAGCTGGGTCCCTCACTCGATACAGGACATCATTCTTACGTTAGGAGATCACATGATGATATATATCCACCTGTGATTCAACTAGTTAAATCAGAGATAAGTTTTGTTTTTTTAGGTATATTCGTTTTTTTAATGTTACCACGTAATATTAGCACGCTACCTTCGCCGTCATTTACAGTTACAGTGAAAAACTTTCTTATCAACGGTATTTACTATTCGTACGATGACTTCCTACATTGAAGACTGTGTGAAAATTTCTATATCAGAACTTAATTTATTATTGTGATAATTTTCAGTATCTTTATGTTTCTACAGTTAAGGTCATGTTTTATACTTTAAATAACATTAACTTGTTTATTTCATTAGTATTTTTATGTATGAATTTTGTGTTGTTAGATATTTGTAGTCATTTATTTATTATTTATTTTAAATCAAAACTGAATATTCTACATTGTATTTGTATTTACTTGTTTTTATACTGAATTCTTTCCTTTCCTTGTGATTGTAAGCACCAATGTGATATTAACATGAATAAACTAATCTTATCTTATCACTTCGTTGGACATAGCAGAGATATTTTTGAGGACACATTGATATCGGACTCTCATTAATTCAATTAATTAATAATCGCAATAAGTAATTCCTTAATAAACCATAAATTAAATGAGTTACTCTAATAATAATATATATATATATATATATATATATATTGACTAATCTAATTCATCAAAGAAATATAAAATGTAATCTAATATATTAATCAATCAATTAATCATAAGTAAATTAGTTAA